>APFE030519346.1:88560-112047 GCA_000404065.3 Pinus taeda
AAATAAAATTAAAATTAAAAAGAATATTAAATTTATTAATTTAGTTTCGACCTTGACCTTGGTGTCCAAATTAGCCGTTATGTAGCCGTTGGAGTCTCTGCTCAGTCTATTTAACATGCTAGGCCAGATATGTGTCTTCAACTTGTCTTGACGATGAACCACACTAGTTGGTTCGAAACACGTCGACAAAGGTCTGTCTTATGTGATTTACGCCGAAGCTCTTCTTATAAATATGATGAATCACAGAAGTCTCAATTCTACAATGGTACATTGGATCGTCTCGCACACTGACCTTGAGATGATGGTATTGAGCAATGTCAGTGGGAAAAATATTGCTACCTTCAGGTCACAGGACTATTAGTAGGTGTACCACTTTCCGAAGCTAGTGATCACCATGGAGACACCCTTCAGCATACCCCGCATCAATGCCAACTCCAGGGATATCTTGAAGAACTGGGTGAAGGAGCTAGCCAAATTCAGGGTGACACCCAACCAGATTTACAAGATGAACATACTAAGGAAGGAATATTAGTACTTTATCATCTTTTCATGTCTCTTGTATGGCCAAGAGAACACGAAGACCTTCCCATAGAGTTGGGTGATCACGTTGGACCAACTGGCCAATGATGACAAAGCATGCAACTGGTCCGACATGTTGGCTCATAGGCTAAAGGAACAGTTAACAGGAGCTCAGTAGCCACCCAAAGGTCAGCAAGAAGAAATATACATGTCTGCTTACATCTTGGATGCAATATGTGCTGTCAGCAGTTTCTGGGCTTGAAGTGGGCATGGACATTGACGAGAACCTCTGTGAACACTTATTGTAAATTATTTTCTGAATGTAGCTTTCATAGGGTCATCATAAAGATGTTAGATCATTTTTTCACCCCAATATACACGATGATATTTGAGCAAGATCCACCTTGCATGTCAAAGGCAAAAATGGAGGCACTGATTAACATAGCGGATTAGTATGCCTCACCTTTTGGCACCTTCATATGGATGTACAACGTGGAGAAGCCTCCACATGTTTTGCCAAATTTTTCCATGGATAAGCTCATCATGCAAGAATTATCGTAGCACATCTTGGCAGGACTATCAACTAGGCTACATCAGTAGAAGAAGGCACCTTGGCCCACTCTTCCATTGGGGATCGAGTTACATGAGATATAGAATCTCAAGCATGCAAATGTCGAAATAGAAGAGTTCAAGAAATATCCTTTCGATACAAAAAGCTTCAATCTGTATGATCCTCATTGCTTTGTGAAGGATCACTATGTGAGAGTAAAATTTTCATGGATCCACAAGCATGTCATTGGACTAAGGAAGACCCATGGAGATATTTTCATAGCTTCTCCAAGCCCAATGAACTGTTCAGCATCACTATGGAATGGTTAGCGAAGCAGTGTGAAGCAACAACAATAGAGGTAAACATACCGGCGTGCGAAAAAGGCAATAGAAATATTGTCGACAACATAGAGGCAGAGCAAAGATGCAAGTTCAAAGCAAATCCACTTATGGAGAAAGAAGCTTTGGAAATAGAGGCGAAGAGGAAACAACACGATAAGAAGACCGTGCAATGGCAGAGAGAAAAATAGAGGATGGAGGAAACAGTGAAAGAGTTACAAGAGTTGAAGGAGAAACTCAGAAAGGAACAAGCGTTGTGTAGATAGGAGAAGGAAGTGCAATAGGGGGTGCAACATGTACAGATAGATGAAACTGTGCCCATACATGTAGTAGACTCATCCGAGTAGCTGGCAAAAAGTAGACAAGGTGAGTAGTCACAGGAGAACGACTTCGATCAAGAGATTGAACGAGCACTTGAGTTGTTAGGAAACCAGCTCACAAAAATATATAAAAGATAGATCAACACCTTATAATTCAGCCTCTTCGAGGGGGCAACCTTCTTTACATGACACACAAGAACAATTCTTGGATGATACAAATGACAAGACCTCCTTTCTATATATAGGAGTCTAAGGGGACATAATATAATCAGAGCTGACATAAAAATATTAATATAAGGGCACAATAATAACAATATGCGGACTACATGGGCACAAAAATATAGTAAGGGGGTTGTATTAATAACAATAATGGGTTACACTAGTAGTATAGGGACCTAAGATGCCCCTCTTATTCAAAAAGTGTTGTCCTTAACGCTTGAGTAGTTCTTGATGTTTCTATATAAAATTCTTGTCCTCCCATGTGGAATCTTCAGTGGGTAAGTTCTTCCCCTTGATGAGATACTCTGAAATTGATAGATTTCGTAGCTATCAGGTTCTTGTTTCCGTGACTTCTTCAGGTTCCAATATGATTTTCCCTTCCTCGTCAAGTTCTGGAAATATTATTTGAACTGGGATCTTCTGTAGCTTTTGAATGAGTGGCCACAATTCTTTGTCCTTCTTCCATTCATCCCTTGCTTCATTTATCCAATCTGGTTGGACAACAGAAATAACAAAAAATAATGCTTCCACATTCTCATCCTTTCTTGAGAGTGCATCTGCAACAACATTTTGCTTCCCTTTTTTGTAGATGATTTCAAAGTCATAACCCAACATATTTGTGACCCATTTTTTCTGTTCTTCTGAAGATAATCTTTGTTCTAAAAAGTATTCAGGAATATCATGATCCATTTTTAGCTTGAAGTGTCTTCCCCTTAGGTAAGGTCGCCATTTCTTAAGTGCATGTAGTATTGCCAACATTTCCTTCTCACAAATAGCTTGCTTAAGATGTAGCCGTAAAAATACCTAGTCACCTTCATCAAAACGTCTTTCACTGTGATCTTGATTTGCCTATTATTTCATTCGATTTTGCACCAAAGTGGCGTTATCCTTTAAAAGTTGGAGAACTTGTTGATGCTTGATGTGATATTTCACTGCTTGAATCTTTTTCTTCTTGATATGTCCTTCTATCTCGAGAGTTTGAGGAGTGATAATTTTTCCCAATGCATTACAAGATATGGTTGGATTCATTTCTTGATGATCGATGTGATCTTTCACTTCTTGAACATTTTTCTTCTTGATATGTCCTATATTGATAGTTTGAGGAGTGGTAATTCCGGCCAATGCATTACAAGATATGGTTGATTCATTTCTTCTTTCTCAATGTGATCTTTCATCTCTTGAACCTTTTTCTTCTTGATATGTCCTTCTATCTTGAGAGTTTGTGGAGTGGTAATTCTTGCCAATGCTTTACAAGATATGGTCGGATTCATTTCTTCTTTCTCTAGGGTTGGTTCCTGGTGTATATCCTATTCTTTTGATGTTTCTTGATCCTTTTCTTCCTCGTCTTCATAATCTATGTAAAATAATTTCTTCTCAGCACGCTTATGACCTTTAGTGTATTTGCTATCACAATTCTAACAAAGCCCTTTTTCTCTTTTTTCTTCCAATTTTTGTGGTGTAAACCTTGTAGATTGTGGAAAGCTAAGAGAAAAAAATCTTCCATAATTATAGTCGTGAGTGGTGGGATTCCTTGTTTCCATAATTTCACTTTCAAATTTTCTTTCCAACCTAAATGCCTTCTCCAATGAAGCAGGTTCCCAAAGACAAACTTCGTGTTGAATGTTATCCTTTAAAGTCCCTATGAAGACATCAATCCTTTGCTTCTCTAGAATATCTTTCACCCTTATATTCAATTTTTTTAAAGTCCTCAATGTGCTTTGCCATTGAACCCTTTTGTTTCAAATTTATCAATTGGCTAAAGAAGGTGTTTCTCTTTGTATCCTCATAATGTGCTATCATTTCCTCCGTGAAAATTGACCACGTGACAAGTGGTTTATGAGAAAAAAGCCCTTTATACCATAAAAATTGATTGGTTCTAAATAATTGGACGTAACACATACATTATGTAATAGTGGTACACCATATAGATCAAAATATTTCTCTATCTATAGTATCCAATTTACCAGATCCTTGCCATCAAACTTCCTCTTCTCGCTTTTTCTTGATTTTAGGAGCTCGATATTGAAATGATTGTAACTCTATAATTTTAGATCTCCAAGTTCTGAAATTTCGTCCTGCAATAGCACTCTTAGTCCTATTTCTAACCTCGAAACTCTGATCAAGATTGGATTCTACAAGGAATAGTTATGTCAAATCTCCCACAATGACCTGATTATAGACTGGTTCAATAGAACGAACTTGTATGAAGTGCCATGTGTTGCTATTCCAACCTTAGTACCTGAAGACGATACACAGAAAACTATAGTCCATCCTCTTTCTGCAACTTCTTATGAAATTTCAATTTGATGCTCAGAGAGAAAGTTATGACGATTTTCCCAAGGTCACCTCTTTAGGATGTAATTCAGGAGCTTGTAGAAACCCTAAATGTCTTGCACTGTATCTCTGCAAATATAGGGAAAAAAGATCTAAAATTTGGGCCCGAGCTTCGCCAAAATTGTAGCTCAAATGGGTGATTTTTTAGCTTCTGAAATGTCGCAGAAAAACAATTATAGCGAAAATTCCACGATGACCTATTTGAGATGAAATTCTGGAGCTTGCAAAAACCATAACTTCCTTAGATCATATCTCCGAAAATATAGTGAGACAAGATCTGAAATTCAAACCCGAGGTTCAAAACGATCATGGTTCAAATGGGTTTTTTGTAGCTTCTGAAACTTCGTAGAGAAATAGTTATATCTAAAATTCCACAATGTCCTATTTGGAGCAGCGAAACCCTAGAATCCAAAGCTCTTATACAAAATGTTAGGAAACCAGCTCACAAAAAGATAGAAAAGATAGATCAATGCCTTAGAATTAAACCTCTTCAAGGGGGAAACCTCCTTTACATTACACAAATGAACAATTATTGGATGATACAAATGACAATACCTCCTTTCTATATATAGGAGTCTAAGGGGTCATAATATAATCAGAACCGACATAACAATAATAATGTAAGGGCATAATAATAACAATATGGGGACTATATGGGCACAAAAATATAGTAAGGGGGTTGTACTAATAACAATAAGGGGTTACACTAGTAGTATAGGGACCTAACATGAGCAGATGGATACAGAGATGGAGCAGCCAGAGTTAGAGCAAGACATCGACCTCATTGCTTACCACTAAGAGGTTGACCCACCGGCTTCACCAGATATGGAAGTAGATCAAGTCCGAAGTGACCAAGGAGACACTGAGATCCTTAGAGACAATCCAGAAGAAGATATGCACAACATATTATTCAATGAGTCGTAACATAGAGTTGTACAATCAAGCAAAGTGTCTACTCTAGATGACCACACATCTCTTGCGTAGTTTGAGGAACGAGTGATCGTATTTGACGTGCGCAAGAATCCAACAACATTAGCCAATGCTACCAGAGAAAATGCCAAAGCCACTAGCTTGAGTGTTTGCTTCTTGATAGTAGAGAACGAGTGAATGGCTAAGGAGTTACAAACGACCAAGCAAGGAGGAGAGCTGGTTACAGCATCCGCTCGAGTAGAGTTGAATAAGGAAATACTAGATGAAGTATCATCCCTTGAGACAACCATGTGGGAATTGTATTCCAAGTTTGGTACCATGCATAAGGAAGTTTTCCATCTCAATGGTCGGCAGTAGCAATGTGCTAGGAGTGCATGTATCTTGTCAAACTTGCAAGCTGTTTTTGATCACATGCAAACATGGATAATGAGATAAAAGGGAGCCCTATTACACTTGCCCAAGATGATGAAGTCCAGAGTGGTCGAGTTGAAGGCATGCATCCAGAGTTAGATTTGGAACTATGAATAACTCCCGCAGCTCATCACTAGTTTGTAGGTTTCCCACGCATGGGTATTCAGAAGCATGGATGTCATTGTGCACATACATATGATCCCATCTATTGGGACATTCACCGAGGAAAAGACAAAGGCACAAGTTTGACTGGAGCTTGACTCGTATTTTGACGAGTTGATTCACATAGCCACCAATGCAGACTTGGAAATCAGTGCAGACACTATGCATCAATATGTCACTAGTCCGACCTCACTCAAGAAAATGATGTGCATGTTATTAGATTATTTGGACAAAGGAGCCAAAGCTATGTACCTGGATGCAACAAAGGCAAGAGTTCATTTCCAGAAAGATGTCACCACAGAGTACACGGACACCATCGTTGACTACCGAGCTTGGCATCAGTTTTCCACTATTGACCATCATGAGGATGTCGAAGAGTTGGTCTTCCCATAGTTTTCAGAGTCATAGTGATGTTTTGAATGACTTTCTCAAGCCTATTTTTATCTCATATGGGTACATGTGCAGATTGTATGTAAGATCTTGTCAAGTGGAAGTTCAAGTTTCGATAGTTGAATGTAATAGTCATAGAGTAGTTGAAGGGTCATGAGGGTAGATGAATAATCACAAAGGGGAATGTCAAGAGTCACCCCACCATTTTCTATATATAGTCCCTCATAGCTCATTGTAGAGGCTTTTGGTTAGCCAAGCTTCAGATAGGTGTATCTTAGAGAAAGCTTGGAGAGTATTGTAACGAGCCTTGGCTTCTCCAAAATGCAAAGCTAGTACATCTCTTTAGAGGAGCAGGTGTCAATGATTGTAATGTTTCGCTATCGAGATTGGTGGTTGGTCATGGTTGTATTATATGATTGGAACTTTCACTTCTTAATATAATAGAGCCAACATGTTTCATGCATATGTTGTTATTGTATTTCAGCTATCTTGTTTAGTCTAATGATATATGTATCTATTTGCTAACGCATGCATGTATGGACTCTTTGTGTATAAGTATGTATGAATCTTACTGAGATTTGATGTTGGTTTAACCATCACTTTGGATTGCTAGCTTACTTGCTTTCCAGTTTGTGATGCATCTTCGCTCATTTGTTCCCTTCCAAGCCGCGTGCTTCCACAGGTTTTCAAGGGGCACACTCACCTCACTCTCCATTTGTTAGAACCATTCATGTACCTTCCTTGGCTTGTTCCACATATCACACCCTTGCTACCAATAGGTACATATTACTTGCCTCTTCGCGCAATTGTGGTCAAGGTGATACTGTATGACCCACTGCTAGGACTCCTACACCAAATGGTCTGAGGTCTAGTTGGGACTTCTTACCCGGGAGATCCCCTGACATGTTGGCAGGTCCAACACCATCAACAACATGTCAAAGTATTTATAAAATTCAATCTACTAACCCTGGATTAGAACATAATTATAGTTCCCTTGACCGGATCTACAAATTCCATGGGAAGAAAACCATCATGCCCAAAACCATGCACAAAAACCACCTAGAAGTTTTTTTAGAGGCATTTCCTCAAACCCCAAAAAAATTATTCCGGGGCCAGTCATGGAAAGAATATAACACATACCCAACATTCTACCACTTGTTTTTTTCTTTCCACATAGGGTCCCATAGGAGTGCATAGTCATTGATCCAAGGTTGTAATGCCCATTATTTCTTTACACCAAGAAAACTTCTCAGTGCTCAAAGACTTCGTCAATGCATCTGCACCATTCTTCAAAGTTTCCACCTTTACGAGTAACACCTTTTTGTCTTCAACCATATCCCTCACAAAAGTGATATTGAACATCAATGTGATTTATCTTTGAATGATAAGAAAGGTTCTTTGCCAAGAAAATCACACTTTGGCTATCATGGTCTATCCTTATAGCTCGCTCTACCAACCCCATACTTGAACATAATCTCTATAACCAAACTACTTCCTTGGTTGCATGAGTGGCTACCATGTATTCAATCTTTGTAGTGGAAAGTGCCACTTATACATATTATATCTTACTCATCCAATTGACTGCTCCTCCAAATAGGTTAAGTAGATACCCACTTCTAGATCTTCTTCAATCTATATCTTCAATCAGTCTGCATCAACAAATCTACGAATGTCCAAAACTATATACAATCATGGTCCTCCTTGGTATAACAAACCATAATCACTAGGGCCATGTAAATACATAAAAACCCACTTCGATGTTGTCCAATGCTCCTTCCCTAGTTTTGACATAAACCTGCTCAGTATTCCCATTGTATGTGAAATGTATGGTTTGGTGTAAACCATGGCATACATCAAGCTACCAACTACACTGACATATGGAACACGAAACATGTCCTCTTCCTCTTGTTGTGTCTTGGGACACTGTTCATCAGATAACTTTACACCTATAATAATAGGAACCTTCACTAATTTCTATCCTGCATATTAAACCATTGCAATATTGTCTCAATATACTTCCTCTGGTTTAAGAAAAGCTTCCTCTTTGCCTGATATCATTTAATTTCCATGCCCAAAATATAGCTTGTAGCACCAAGATCCTTCATGTCAAATTTAGATGACAATTGGGTCTTCAAATCCTAGATAATTTTTTTGTCATTTCCAATCAACAACATATCATATACATACAAGACAAAATAAATAACATGGTCACCAATTTATTTAAAATACAAACAATGATCTGCTTTTATGCTAGTGAAGCCAAGTCCCCATATATATGTGTCAGATTTCTGATACCACATCCTTGCTGACTATTTTAACCCATACAAAGACTTTTTTAACATGCATACCAGTTCTTTCTTGCCCTTCACTACAAAGCCTTCAGGCTGCTTCATGTAGATCTCTTCTTCCAGATCCTTGTGAAGAAATGTTGTCTTCACATCCAACTTTCCTACTTCAAAATCAAAAGCAATAACAACAAATAAAAGTAATCTAATAGAAGCTAACTTGGTAACAAGAGAAAAAATATCACCAAAATCAATTCCCAACACTTGGGAATAACCTTTTGCTACCAATTGATCTTTGCACTTCTCCATCTTACCTTCTTTATTCATATTCTTCTTAAACACCCATTTATTTCCAATGCGTTTCCTTCTAGCCGACAACTCCACCAGATTCCAAGCCTCAATTTTATCCAAAGATGCCATTTCTTCAACCATGGCCTCTTTCCAGAGTTTTCTATATTTTGAATCCACTGCCTCTTTGATGCTTATAGGATCATCATAAGTAATAGATAAATAAAAATTTGAACAAAAAGTAGATGGACTATACCTCTCTGGTTGCCTTCTCTCTCGAGTTGATATTCTAAAAACTAGAGTTTATGGCTCTTCCTCTTTTGATTCCTATTCTGATGTAGAGTCTGATTCTTCCTCCTTCAGTTCAAAATCTATCTTTTCAGGTTCCTTTGGTTGGACTTCATGTTTAATAACATCCTTCACCTCTCTAAACACCACATCTCAGTTGTACATAAACTTCCCTATTTCTGGGTTCTAAAGCTTATAACCTTTTAAACCATCCTTATACCCGGTAAAGATGCACCTTTCAAATTTACTATCTAACTTGGTTTTTTTCCTCCTTTGGAACATGTACATATGCATCACAATCGAATACTCTAACATGTGAGAGAGATGGCTTCTTACCAGTCCATAGCTCATGTGGAGTTTTATCCTATAACGTTGATGAAGGTGATCTATTAAATAGGTAACATGTAGTACCCATTTCCTCTGCCCATAATTTTTGTCCTAACCTGACAACATTGGGAATGCTTCTTTCCTTTTCCATCAACATCATGTTCATTCTTTCTGCAACTCCATTTTTCTGAGGTGTGTATGGAGTAGTCTTCTACTGTTCTATAGCACACTTCTTACAGAACTCTTCAAATTCCTTCTTGCAGAACTCTCCACCATTATATGTTCTCAACACCTTGATCTTCTTCTTTGTCTTATTTTCCACTAGAGCCTTAAATTCTTTAAAACTGTCAAATACTTCATATTTCTTCTCAAGGAAATATATCCATGTATTCCTTGAGAAGTCATCTATAAATGAGACATAGCACATAGACTTACCCAGTAATGGAACTGACACAGGTCCAAACCCATCACTATGCACAAGCTCTAAAATCCCTTTTGTCCCCTTAGAACCTAAGGGGAAACTCACCCAATTATGATTCCCATATACATAATGTTCATAGAAATCGAAATTTAGAGAGAAATTAGACATACCTTCTACCATACCATTACCATGTAGTATTCAAAAGCCCTTTTCTCCAATATGTCCAAGCCTTTGATCCCATAACATAGTCTTTTCTCCATAGATCACTAGATTTTCTGCTCCACTTTCAGGAACCATTTAATTGTTGCACCCATCAATAAAAGTGCTACCCAAAAGCTTGTACAAATTTGCAATCCGAACTCCCTACATCAATACTAGTGCTCCCCGAAACATCTTGTAGGTATCTTTCTCGAACACTATTTTTACACCTGCATCATCCATTTTACTTACAGAAATTATATTTTTGGCCAATGCAGGAATATGCAGAACACTAGGAAGTGTTCTAATCCTTCCACCTTACAACTTCAACTTGACTTTTCCTCGTCTGATTATTTTGGCCTACTTGTCATTCTGTAAGAAGACATCACCACCATCATATTTTTCGTACTTGCAAAACCACTCCCTATGGGAAGTGAAGTGAAAGGATGCACCTGAGTCAATCAACCATGCCTCATGATCTACATGTGTACTTGAAGAAGAAACCAAGTACAAATCCGCACCTTCATCTGAGGTAGTTTTCACCTCTATAAAAGGAGCATCTTTAGATCCCTTTCCTTTTTTAGGAGTTTTAAATTTGCAATCCTTTTTGTAGTTCCATTCTTTTCTGCATTTCTAGCATACCTTCACAGGTTCTCCTAAAGATTTAGGTTTCCCTCTAGATTTAGATATCCCACTTGAGGACTTCTTTCTATTTCTATTCTGGGACTATCCACTTACAGACAAGGCATCTCCATTATGGCTCTCCATATTTTTCCTTCTCATCTCCTCTAACAATAAGGATGAGACTATTTCATCAAACTTTAAGGTGGTTGTATTGCTACCTATAGAAACAACCAAACTATCCCATGAATATGTAAGAGAAGACAACAAACTGATGCACTTATCATCATTTGAATTTTTTATATCAACAGATAACAATTGGCTTACCACATTATTAATGGCGTTTAGATGCTCTATCACAAAGTCTCCATCTTTCATCCTCAAGTTATACAAATTTTTCCGTAGTATAAGTCTATTCATCGGAGACTTAGATTGGTACAAAGTCCCTAACTTGTCCCACAAGGCCTTCACTGTAGCTTCCCCTAATACATTCAATAGTACAAAATCTAGAAAATGAATCGCATTGTGTTCTTCACCTTCCGATCTAACTTTGCTTAGTCTTTTGCCGAAATTCCTCTTGGTGCCATGCCTAGCTCTACAACAATCCACTGATCTCTATCCACCAACAGATCCTCCATCTTGAGCTTCCACAGCTGAAAACTATGACCATAAAATTTATCGATCTCTATCTTTCCATTGTTCACTGTCTTCTTTCACCGCAAGAATCAATTCCACAGATATCCCACTGAACATGGTCTACCACAAGTGTTTTGGGAAGTTTTAGTGTCTACGGATAAATGCTTAAACCCCTAGACTAGTAGCTAAGTCTAGAACAACAGTGCAAAGCATTCTCTACCTTTTCTATAATCAATATATTAAATAAGACAGTAAAGAAGCCTACCTATAGCTGTCGCTTACTCCTTATATCCCTTGACCAATTCTTTCACTCCTTTCTGTACTTAATCCGCTTGAAAAGTACCTACAAACCAATCAAAGCATATGATAATGATCTATTGATTAAACATAGATGGAATCAAGTTCATAATACACATATGAAAGCATCAATGAACAATACAAAAATATGGAAAAATCTTTGAACACTTTATTAGTAAAAGGAAGAGTTACAACCCAATTTGCTTGATTCAGTTCCACTCCTCCAGTTCAATCCCATCCTCTCCTCATAACAAGAAAGACATTTTGACATCATTACAATACTTGAAACCAACTCAAGTCTCATACTAACAACATCTCCCCATAACTCAATGATTTCCAGCCCCTGATCACTTAGATGAGTGGTCTTTTTATAGGTGAATGAAGGAAGTTATGCCATAAATGATGATAATGAATGCCCTCCCAAACTTAGGATTTAGTTCCATGGAGGAAGTGATAAAGGGATTGATGTTCCTTAACTCCTCCCTCATCCAATTTCGAGCCCAAAGGAGTAGATAAACTTGGGAAGCTTCTAGATGCATCCAATGGATAAGAATATTCCAAAACCCCAATGAAATTTCACTCAAATTCGCCCAGCGCAGGCCAAAGAGGGCTCAAGTGCATTGCAATGCACCCTAGCAGTGTATTGGACTACACTGCAATGCACCCTTATAAAGGCCTGCCTGTGCTAATCTTCTTAGAGGCAGTTTTTGGATGATTTTAGGCATTCTAATGGTTGACTTCATTTAGGGCATGTAACAACTAAATTAGGGTTTGATGGGCCCTAATGGTACTGATCTATAAGTTGGGGTTGATGTGCCCAAATAGATCTGTAACAATTGCCCTCTAAAGCATGAAGTCGTAAATATGTATGTCGAGTGAAATGCTTTATCATGTGGAGAGGAGGTTTCGAAGCGGAAGGTGACCTGCATCAATTACAATACATATATCATGATAATTTGATTTTTTCTCATGAACTCACTGAGGGAAGGCATACCCATGCTCAGCGTATAAACTTTCATTACATGTACAAATATAGTCATCTACAAATATGGACCCATGAATGGATGACCATGAATATAAGGCCATTGTACATTTGATTTAGTACTCCTGCAAATATTATAGCCTAGATGGATGAAACTAGATCCGAGGTCTTCAATCTCGTTCAATCTTTCGCTCAAGTACAATTCTAACCACATGAATATATGATCTGAAGTCAAACATGGGAAGACATAATCTAATTACCAGGCAATCATGTAAGTTGTTAACAGATGCAAGAGGAATCACCAATAATGATATGACCCTCAAGGTACTACAATACATTTCACATGGTGTGAATAAATGATTTGATGTCAAACACCATACAAAGTCTTTCGGTCGAAGGCCAGTTATGTCAACCTATCACCGGAAGCGAGAAACCTGCCATTGATGTATGCAAGCCTCAAGGTACTCAAGGGGTGTTTCTAAGTCAGCTTCTTGGATAATGTGCTGATGTTGACAAGAAGCAACTCGTCGCAGGAGGGTATTGATGTATCTCACACCAATGACACAAAACAAGGTAAATGATTTTAGAGATGAAAAATCGACTAATGATAGAAGGTTCAAGAATGGTGGTCATGAAAATGAAGGTTTATGGTATTGCAAAGGATGAAGTTTGAACTAAATGACTTCTCTTGAACATGTCAGTGACACTAAGATGAATTGGTATCATTGACCCAAAACAAAGTAATGGATGGTATGATAGACCAATGGTGTGATCACCATCAAGCTGAATGACCTAACCCACATAGTCACGGTGATGAGGTGAAAGTGTCATGTTCAAGAGCGACTTGCTACCATAAAGTGTTTTACCATTTTTCCAATTTTCCCTAGTCATTGCTGACCAATACCTCTTTATTTTTATCAAGCTTGATGATGATAATATATGCTTGTTGTATAATTTCATCCTTCGAGTGAATCCATCGCTATTTGATGCTTTAATGAGTTTAGCGAAGGTGAAACTCGGTCTTTTCTAGATGGACAAGTTTATTGCTATTTGATGTTTTTAATGAGTTTAACTACAAAGATAACTCAGTCCTTTTCATGTTTAGAGAGTTTGAAAAGGGACGAAAAGGAAACTCCAAAAGTTCTTTTTCTTAGATTAACCTCTCAAGTCTGAAAAAGTGTAAAATAATACAAGAGAGATATCGTTTCCAATCCTTTAACGAGCTGGAAAGGACAAGCGCTCGGCAATATTTTCATGTTTAGAGAGTCTGAAAAGAGTTTAAAGAGGACTCCATTTTGAGGAAAGAGTGGTGTCTAGGATAGCATATGGTTCCGGTGATGTTGGAACTTCTCAAAACATGTTGATTGATGTGAAGAGGCTGGCTAATAAGACCACTCATTGCAACTGTCCCTCAAAAAGGGTAAAACAACCAAGTGAAAGTGTATGATCGTCCAAGCAGATAGTGACGATGGAGGGAGGAAAAACCAAGGCTCATTTGATGAAATATACTGATAGAATTGCAATCACAAGGGTTAAAAATGGAAATGGGTTCATTTTTACACAAGCTTGAACCATAGGGAACTATGCTTGGGTTCAGTTTCATGTTTACACAAGCTTGAAACAAAAAACTATGCCTGGATTCAATTTCATTTTTATGCAAGCTTAAAATGAAAAACTATGCTTGAGATTGGTTTACATGTCCCCAGCATGATGAAAGGGAGAGTCTCCTATAACTAGATGGAAGTCGTTGCGATGAAACAGGACGGTTATCCAACACCTTTTTGGCTTCGTCCAGAAAGGGATAAAGGTGAATGGGGTGATTCCCTTCACATAACCTACAAGGAAACTTAACTTTACCACTAGATGCATGCCCCCAAAGCTTCATTACATTCACCTAAGTAGACTACTCATGGCTATTAAGTGGATGGAATGAAGGTTCTTTTACGAGATCAAGTGAAAGACTCGACTTGGAACTTGGGACCTTGTTTCATTTTTTAATGAGCTTGACATAAGACAAGGAACTCTGCTCATATTCCTTGGTTTCATTTTTTAATGAGGTTGACAAAAGACCAGGAACTATCCTCATGGGGCCTGCTTCATTTTTTAATGAGGTTGACACAGTAAAAGAACTATCCTCATATTTCTTGTTTTATTTTTTAATGAGGTTGACACAAGACCAGGAACTATCCTCGTACCCTTGGTTTCATTTTTTAATGAGGTTGACACAAGATAAGGAACTATCCTCATATTCCCTATTTCATTTTTTAACGAGGTTGACACAATAAAAGAACCATCCTCATGGACCTGTTTCATTTTTTAACGAGGTTGACACAGTAAAAGAACTATCCTCATATTCCTTGTTTCATTTTTAACGAGGTTGACACAAGACAAGGAACTATCCTCATGAATCTATTTCATTTTTTAATGAGGTTGGCATAGTAAAAGAACTATCCTCATATTCCTTGTTTCATTTTTTAATGAGGTTGACACAACACAAGGAACCGTACAAAAGCAAGAGAACTTAGCTTTTATTAAACATAGGCAATTCTGACTAGGTTCGATACTTCCACATATCACCTGATTATAGACATGGCTAAACCAAATATTTCTTTCATTCAGTCACCCTCGGGACATATTCCAAGAATGAATGTCATATATCATGGAAAAACCAATCCAAAAACAACCAAGGGAATCCATAGGTTAAACCACCTCCACCCTCACCAATCCGTGATCACACCAAAACTGGTGCTCCGATCACAATACCAAACCGAACTTGGAATTCCATCTGATATCCATCACTATCCTTGAGGAATTTTCTATCTCCTTGTCTCTCAAGCTTTACCGTAATCCAATCCCAGATCACTAGTCCTTAAACTGAGACACCTCCCTCAGCCTTTACCGTGTATCCCACCAAAATGGGTCAAGGGATTCCTAGGCCTTTGGGAATGAACCTTGAGACCACCTCCACCCCAGATTCCGAAATCCATATGGAAATTCCAAAGCTCAAAAACGAGATCAACAACCCACCACATCATGGCATTCGGAAAAAGGCAAGGCTGGGCTGAAAACCATAGTCATAACCCGACAAAACCATACCACCAATAACAAGAGAACCATACACCAATATGCAAAGCCATGCATGTCAAAACCATCTAGGAAGTCACATATGAAATATGTTACCTACAAGTATTCCTACTAAAGATACTTGATCCTGCTCTTCCTTTCTTGATCCTTTCTTTCCTTCCTTTCCTTTTGCTTGCTTTTCCTTCCTTGCTCCAAAGATAGAGTGCTCCAAGAAAATTCTAAGTGTCCAAGAGTGAGAGAGAGAGAGAGAATAATGAGAGAGCTCCAAAATTGAACAGAACAAGCTTACACTGACTGAACCTACCAACTAATCCTCAGAAGCCTTTTTATCAATGAGGCATCTATTTTCTTCAATTTCCATTAATTTCCTTCAATTTCCTCCTCATATGAAACTTGTGACCTTTCACCTTACTTTTCTCCTATTTTCTTTTATTTTCATAAACAAGTGTGCCAAAAATTCCTTTTTTCCTTTTCCTTTTCCAATTTCCTTTAGCCATAAACACATCCAGTGATGCCCACTAGGATATCTTTGCCCAACATTCATCTTGGAATAAGTGTCCCTTAACCATGGTCTTATTTTTCCTTCATTAACTTTTATTACATGGAATTTTCACCAGGGTTGTTACACTGAAGCATTCATAAAAACCAATCCACTAAGCCTGGATTAGAACATACTCGTAGTTCCCTTGACAGGATCTACAAAATACCATGGGTAGAAAACCGTCATGCCCAAAACCATGCACAGAAAACATGCAAAAAACTTCCCAGGATTTTTTTTTCGAGGCCAGTCATGGAAAGAATATAACACATAGCCAACAAGTACCTCATAAAATGGAATAACCTACCAATGGAAGAGGTGACATGGGAAGATGAGTTTTTCATAAGCAAAAACACCCACAATTAGTCAAGTGTTGATGAAAACACTTGTTTTAATGGGAGGGGTATGTTAATCCCTATATAAGCCCCATTTTAATCTAGAAAACCCTTAGTAAGCCCTAGATATGAGTTGTTACATTTACATTGTTATATTTTTATGTCAGTGAGAACCTTTCATCATACCATTTCATTATATAATTGTACCCTTTGTCTCCTACACACACACACACACACAAATGATATCTAGTATTAGGATCATCAAACCTTGTCTCATACATTGTATTCATTATAAAAGGAGGTTTCCCCCTCGAAGTGGACTATAATTATTAGGTTCTTATCATTTTTCAGGTGCATGGTTCATAACAACTTTATAAATCCCAATTTGATTTTGATATGAATTTCAATAAGATGATTGCAGTGAGTTACTTAATTGTTGATAGTTCATGGGAAATGAAAAACCATTTGTGATAAATGATGGTTCATCATTAACTAAAAATCACTTGGTGTAATGAATAGTTCATGTTAAGCTAAAAAAAACTTGAGAATTTTAATGGTCGAGGGTATCCCATGGAAATCTAGGATGAAAGAAAACCCATGATGGTGGTTGATGATGATAAAAGGGGAGTGGAAAATATGTGATCCAAAAATTGTTATTAAACCATGTACAAGAAAATTTTCTTAAAGAATGAGTGGATACAACCACTCGTGACACATGTATTATGGTGGATGGTGACATTTTTTATATAGACAAAGTAATGATTATATTTTTTGTTGATACAAATGTTAGTTAAAACTAATTTAGAGATGAAGATTAAAGAAGATTGAAGATTAAAAAACATAGAAGAAGATGAAGATTGAACCAGTTTATGAGACAAATGACATTAATTAAATATTCAAATCGCAATTATTCATTAAGGGGGCGCGGGGGGGTGTATGAAGGATTAAACCCCACTTCTAATCATTCATGTCTAGATAATGTGATTGCATTGTAATATGTGATGAAATAGACTATGCATAAGTATATATAAGAATATGATGAGGACAATGAGAGAAGCTAGGGACGGATATTTCACAGAATCAATTTAGAGGTTTATGAGATATTATGGGAAACAATATTAAATGTGGTTGAACAAAATAGCTTTTTTATGGCATTTTGTTATGATCACCAATTTGATATAAAGGGACCTATTATACAATAGAAATGCACATGAGAATGAAATATTGAATATAATTTCTTATTTAGGGGTTGACTGAGTGTAAAATCCTAGTGTCGTTTCCTTGATATAGTTTTGATATACTTGTTAAAGCTTAAATTGGTCAATTTGGAGTAGTGCACCTCATCTAGGTGGATTCATGACTAAGCATATATTAGCATAGAACTAAACAAATGCCTAACAACATTGGAAACATTTATTGAGATACCCCTTAGGATATACGTATCTATATATCTATATCCACACACACAAAACTCCTTTTAAGAACCAAGAGATTTGTGTCTTAATTCCATTTTGATCCATTTGAACACTTAATAATTTTTTAGTTAAAATGGATCTTCAATGGTTACAATTGAATGCAATAAAATGAAATTTCATTTGAGAATGACACATGACATAGAAATTGAAGGCTTTATGTTGTTGTGCTTTCTTCCACTTCACCGAAGAATATGGGAACAATAATAGCAAGAACACTAGGTCATTTCAATTTTGAAAATTCCTACAGGAGTTTTGGTTTAGTATTTCATTGATTATTAGATGGATATCCTATTACATTGCAAATAAAAGCTTTGAAAACAATAGAGACTATAATCCCAAATTTCAAAATTTGAAGCGAGGTTCATACCCTTACAAGGACAACAATTGCAATGATATTGTTTTCCTTAACATGTACTCAATTTCCCATGACTCCTTTATTCTTGACACCCAAATAGAAATGTTTTGGTTGTTTTTGTTGTCTCAGAGATGAGGCAAAAGAGGAGGATTAATTCAATGGAAAACTCAATCCTAGTGGGCCAGTGCCTTTCAATGCTCTTTTGGTCTAACTAATGTTGTCAAAAGAAAATGAATGTTGGGCAACTATTTGATAAAACTTGTGAAACATGTTTGGGTCTTTGAAACAAAAATATTTTTTGGTACATTGCTTAACAAAATTCTTAAACTACTTTTATCCAAATAAGATATATATGATAACCATTATATGTTTATGTTTTTATCAAGAACCAATATCTAATTATCCAATAACTACCAACACATTGTAAAAAATTATTTCCTCAAGATTTGTTGCACTTTTAATTGTAATACAACCTAATGAAGCATTTTCCATGTGTATGGGGAACTAAAATGAGATATTATTCATACCTACATGTTTGTCTATATACCCTAATTTTTGAAAATATAATGGCAATCTCATATTGTAAACAACTTCTAATAATTGTAGAGGACTGACCCAAACTTTTATTTCTATAATGCAACATAGAATAACCCAAGACGAAATGAAACATCTAAGTATAATGAAAATTTTAGGAACTCCCATCTCGTAAATTACTCTCCATTGGCACACATGTCTACCAATGATCTCATGTTGCTATTATTGCTTCTATTATAATCCATCAAGATAATCCATTTTTCCCATATAATTTGAATATTTTTTTTTTAATAATGCAAAAGTTATAATCAAAGTAGAAGAAGATACAAATAGATCTCCATTTATCTAACAATAACACCACATGTATTCAATCCCTCCTTAAATTCATATGCACATTGCCACCATTGAGTTGAAGTGAGTGGAAATCACATCCATCCATCCTATTAATGGATGCCACACTATGCCTATATCTGAAAATGGCAGAAAGGCGTCCCTTAAGAAAATCCCTTACTTTAATTTATTTGATGTGGACTTGACATCTAACAACTTTGCTATAAATGAAGGGGGAAATCAAGTAAGCAACTCTATAATGTTCATCTTCTTTATGCATATGGCATGTAGTCATGTTGTTGTTAGATCCATTCTCATGATTTATTTTTAATGGGTACAATAGAGATGAATTAATAAGCGATTCAAGTACCATGACACTACTAGTCAATAACACTATTATAATTATTATTATTGATTCCTCCACCTTGGGTGTTATCCCGTGAAGCCAAACATTGTTGTTATTTTAAACTCATCTATGAATGAGACCTAATGACTATGCTAACTTCTTGTGTGTTCTTAATTGCAATAATAAACAAATGCATATAGCCATGAAGAACTTAGTGCCCTACCCTTATCATAATAAATTGTGTTTCAAGAACATGGATCTGAATGATCCAATAATCTATATAATGTTTTGACCTAAAAAAATGTGTTAAAATTTATAATGGAAAATGATAAATAATAAACAAATGCATATAGCCACGAGGAACTTGGTGCCCTACCCCATAATAAATTGTCTTTCAAGAACAAGGATCTCAATGATCCAATAATCTATATGATGTTTGGACCTTAAAAATGTGTTAAATTTTATAATGGAAAATGATAATGATGTGGATAGCGGTCCATATGTGTATCAAACGATAAATAATCTAACCAACTTGTAAATAAGAGTGAAACTAATCAAAACCCCCTCACTTGTGGCCAAGACCAATTCAAAACAAAGAAGAGAAACTTGAATCACTAATTTTAACACAAATCAAAGCCTCAATGGTATTTGGGGACCTCAACCTGTGGTGAATAATTCGTTCTAGAGTTGTTATGAAACAATAACAAACCCAACAATGTTTAAAGATGGAAGCAACTAAATCCACCAAAACTCCTAAAAATATGACAATAATTTTGTCTATTCCAAAACTCATGCCATTCTTTCCATACATCCAAATAAACCTATGTTATAATAAAGAATCCTTTCCATACATCAAGCTAAACCTATGTTGTAATTTTTTTCCTATAATTAAATTTCAATATTATTTTATTATTTATCCTTTAATTTAATTATAATAATAATTCTAATTCTAGTTCTTTCACTGGTTAAATAAATTAGAGAAACTTTCAAAAACCAATACAATAAATTAGAATAACATTTACCATAATCTTGTCCAAAAAGAAAAACCAATTTAGGAAACGTGAAACAATGAACTTAAAAGCAAAAATCAATTTAATAATATTGAACAGGGGTTTTTGACAAATATTATAATTACTCGCTAGCCTTCAAGGAGGGTAGTGCTCTCCAACATGCGAGGAGAGGAACGCCCTATTAAACAAGGGTAGAAGTCCTTTTAATTTTGCTAACATGTAATGAAAATTCTTAAACATCAGCCGCTACATCAACCGCCTAGCCCTCTTAGGAGGAAAATATTCCTCTCAGGAGACACACATAAGGAAAATATTCCTCAGGAGACACACATGAGGAAAGTAATATGAAAAAGGGCAAATCTGCTCAGAAAAGTATTGTCATGGTCAAATCTACTATTCTACTGCAGGGGACCTACAATGGGATTAGAATAAACAAAGGATACAGAGCATTGTGAAAGAAAGCTCTAAAAATGCTGTAGTCTCAAAACCTCTAAGAAAGCTCCTTAACGACATTAGACAGCTCCTGTATTTTCTGCTGCTCGGAAGAGTTATCTGAAGGTTGAGAATTTTGCATTTCAGCAAATGCTGAAATTTGCTGAGAAACTTTCTCACTGCTAATCCCTTCAAATAGTTGTTTTCTAACTATTTCGTGCAACTGCCCATACATAAATAAACCATAATAAAGATCAAAGCTGTCTCCACAAGTGTTGTCAACAATTCCGAGCAATGTTTCATAACCTTTAGTATTAATTGGAGTAGATTCTAAGTTCAACTTGGCTAACATCCTCCCCACACTGTGGGTAATAAATTGACTTTCAGCAGCATTACGATCATGTTCAGCACATGACATCTCAACCATCCTGCATCCTTCTTTTGCAAATATATCCAGAAACTTATAGCAACGTTCTGCTCTTGCTCCTTGGCCAACTCTAACCTTCTCATAAACAAAGGGAAGGCCACCCCACCCAGCTTTCCCGCTCTCAGGCCCAAACATAGGATGGGTGCACAATATATCAAATTCTGGAGGCAATACCTGTAAAAATAGATTGCGTGGAAACTCTTTGACCGAAAGGACATCTGCAAATAATGTGTTTCTCTTCAGTCTTTGAGTTGGAAACGACCTCAACACAGATTCTGTCGCTATGATGGATGAACATAGCAATATCACCTCAGGATGCTCTTCACAAAAATCATCTGCGTCATTGAAGAAAGAAACTCTCATCTTTCGAGCAATCTCCCCATAATCTGTTCGAGAATGAGCCAATACCGTATGGCCTTGCTTAACAAGGGTTTTTGCAAGAAATTGACCAAAATTACCAAATCCAACAATACCTATCTTTAACAGACCATTTGTCTCCAGGTCTTCACTTTTCTTGGATTCATAATCAAATGGCTGAGCAGAATCCAATGCTTTAATCTCCATATGTTTGAGAAAGAAAGTATGCTCTCTATTTTGTTTCTTCCCAACAGAAAACAGAGACATTGGTCTACTGTTACATACACGTGCCGGTAACCAAGGCTGTGAAGACTGAAAGCAAACAGCTGAAGTTTTAAATGAAGCAGCCATGCACTGAAACTGAGACATCTCCGAGCTTTTGGCGTACTTGTACTGCAGGTTGGAGTAAAATGATGCCTGATCCTAATTTGACCGCTTCAATGTCTGATCCTAATTTGTTCCGATTCAAAGAACGCTGAAATGTCAGATCCTCATTTGAATCTCATTCAAAGAACGCGTATATGCAAAATATTATACACAGATTTTTGACGGTTATATGCTACATGTAAAATCGAAGAAATAGCTGAACAAAAAAATGAAAAGCGAAAAATAAACAAATTCTTCAGTTGAAATGCTCAATTTCTTACATATGCGTGACACTGAAATCCATAATTTCATAGTAAAAGAAACAATGTTTGAGCAGCAAAAACAACATACTTACTGTGAGAGTTCCTAATTCAGGATATCTTTAATTTTATCACACGAATTTTCTGATATTAAGGCCTAAGAGGCCAACAGCTTGCAGACAACACAGAAAAAATTTAAAACTAAAAGTAAAGATACAAATTTGTCTTGCATCAGACCTCGAAGCCAAATCCTGCTAGAGATTTAAAGAACACAAAACACAAATATGAATCGTCATCGCCAAGGAAAAATGGCTGTATTTACCTGAAAATGCTCAAACCCTTTTCACTGAGAGAATTCAATAAAAAGCACTTACCTGAGTCGCTATTTATAAAGCAATGTAAAACTGAAGATCAGGTGAGGCATTATTTACCAGACTTTGCTCCCGTCCATCCAACCGCGTGGGATGCTAGCTGTAAAACAGGGGAACAATGACAGCTGTATGTAATCCGGGTAAATTCGATGAACGTGAGACTCGTGACACACGTAACTTGCAACATTAAACGAAACAAAAGTCAAAACTGGTATGATAAAAACAACAATATGTTCACATTACAATCGCGGATAGCGCCCATTCCAGTATTCTCATCATGCACAGTGCCATTTTTATTGGTTCAAAAAATTGCAAACTCGACAATGAAAAATTCAACAAAAATGGATTAAGAAAACATATGATCTAGAATGCGGAGCCGATAGGTTTGTTAATGGCGGAGAAAGTTGTACATTTTGGAAATTTTGGAAAGTATCAGAGTCACTTTTTGAATATGAACAAAGCATCCATTACATCATCTTTGAATATGAACCATTAAAGCATCCATATGAGCCTGCATCTTAATTGAAAACTATGAAATTATATTTTGATGCAGGAGCATCAAGCCTGTTTTTATTTGTAAATATGGGATAAAGAGGGGGTGTGATAATAATTAAATATTTTGTTATTTTTAATAAAATAGGGAGTGTTTTAGGCATAAAAGCAATAGATGTGAATAAGGAAAGCTTTTCTATTTTAGAACAGGGAAAAAGATGGGAAAAAGCCTCAAGATGCTTTTCACCATGTGTATGCA
>APFE030519346.1:115550-175101 GCA_000404065.3 Pinus taeda
TTAATCATGTTAAGTTTTATAAATAATGTAGCCTCAAGGACATTGAGGATCAGAGAGAGTGAGAGAGAAGGAGGGAGTATGAAGAATAAGAGGCCATGAATAGGCCATGATTTCTCTTGTAAATATTTTATTTCTTAATTAATTATTCTCATATATTTTGTGTGCATATGGTTGGTGTGATCTTCAGTTAGTTTTATTGTTTTTATTGAAGACCTATGGTTAGAACGCTGTATGAAATTTTGACATCAGAGATCGGGTGAGAGATGAGATGCATGTTTATGAGCAGAGAGTTTAAAGATCCTGGTTTTGCAGGCCAGGCTTGCATCAAGTGGTATCAGAGCGGGAATATTTTCTTGAAAAAATTTGTTTTTTTTAGTATGCTTTTTTGAAGAACTGAAGAAAGTTTTGTTGAAGATCTGATATGCATCATACACCCAATCTGCTTATCATACTCTGGATTCTCCAACCAATATTCTAACAATGCAATCTCTCTGTAGCGTCGCTGAAGCACCTCATCATCACCTGCATTCATACATAAACTTTCAGTATCAACTCTTACTTCATTTATTTGTGCTTCAGACTGATTCACTTCCACAAGAACTTCCTCTTGTGCTGTAACAATTTCATAAGATAGCACATCTTCCTCAACACCTGTAATCACATCACCTGCAAACATACACAACTCATCAGTTTTTAAACTGCAAGTCTTTTTAGTCCTCACTACTTCCTTCAACAGTTTCCTTTGAACCAATCTGCATGTGGGATTTTCAAATTTCATCTCTGGCACAAGAATTCTAAGTCCCTTTCTCACCAAGGCAATGAGAATTTGCCTCAACCTCCTCTGCAATTGTCGCCAAATCACTCTTTTTCCCTTCAGTGGAAAGATCCATTTTCCTCTCTGCTTTTCCTGCTCATGCAGCCGTTCTTCCAGTGTCTATAACTGTGCCTTTATTTCTGCAATCTTTCTTTCTCGAACTCCTGTAGTCATCTAATCTTTGTGGCATTTCTCTGAACCTCTTCTCTGTCTCCTTTATGACTTTTAGTAGTCTTCTCCTTTGCCAAAAGTTCTTCAGCGATGCGTTGCATGAAGCCTCTGCCACAGCAAGCTCTCTTGCTGCCACTTACCTCACCAATCCTTCCCTCCGGATCTGGTCTTTTGGTAATCATTGGTTCTCTGCTGGAACCTTTTGAGCATCCTCTACTGCACCTGTTACAGGCTAGGTTTACAGGTTTTGTTGAAGTGCTATGTCCGGCCTGTCATCAAGTGGTATCAGAGAAGGAATAGCTCTTTTTGAAGGTTCAAGTGTTTTTTGTTAATTGCATGTGATGATTTTTGGCACTGATGAATACTGATTTACAGGAATAGTGAAGAAATCTCAGCGGGAGGAAGGAGAAGTGAATGTGGCAGAACCTAAAGATTCAACAAAGGTTGAATAAAGTTGCAGATGAGGGAAGCCTACATGAGCAGTAGAGGATGTTCAAAAGGTTCCAGCAGAGAACCAATGATTACCAAAAGACCAGATCCGGAGGGAAGGATTGGTGAGGTAAGTGGCAGCAAGAGAGTTTGTTGTGGCAGAGGCTTCATGCAACTCATAGGGGAGCAACTCATGGCGAAGGAGATGACTACTAAAAGTCATAAAGGAGAAAGCAAAGGTTCAGAGAGAAGCCACATAGATGAGATGACTACAGGAGTTCGAGAAAGAAAGATTGCAGAAATAAAGGCACAGTTACAGACACTGGAAGAACGGCTGCAGGAGCAGGAAAAACAGAAAGGAAAATGGATCTTTCCACTGAAGGGAAAGAGAGTGATCTGGCGACAATTGCAGAGGAGGTTGAGGCAAATTCTCATTGCCTTGGTGAGAAAGGGACTTAGAATTCTTATGCCAGAGATGAAATTTGAAAATCCCACATGCAGATTTGTTCAAAGGAAACTGTTGAAGGAAGTAGTGAGGACTAAAAAGACTTGCAGTTTAAAAGCTGATGAATTGTGTATGTTTGCAGGTGATGTGATTACAGGTGTTGAGGAGGATGTGCCATCTTATGAAATTGTTACAGCACAAGAGGAAGTTTTTGTGGAAGTGAATCATTTTGAAGCACAAATAAAGGAAGTAACAGTTGATACTGAAAGTTTATGTATGAATGCAGGTGATGATGAGGTGCTTCAGCGATGCTACAGAGATATTGCATTGTTAGAATACTGGTTGGAGAATCCACAGTATGACAGGAAGATTGCAGAAGAAAGAGGTCAGTGCAGTGAACCAGAAGAAAAGGTTGCAGATGAAGTTGCAGATGAAATTGCAGGTGATGAGCCAAAGCATGTTGCAGAGGGACAGGAAGTTTGGGAGGTAGCAACATCTATGGCGACAACGGTGGCAACATCTATGGCGACAGCAGCAACAACATCCATAGTGACAGCTGAGACAACAGTGATAGCAGCAGAAGAGGCACTGAAGCCTTATGATTTTTATTCTAACAATTGTTTTGTGAATACAGGTTTTATTGAAGATGCTGGAGAAAGTCTATTAGACAGAGAAATTGAATTGATGAAGCGGGTGATGGTGAAAGAATCCCGGATGAGACCAGCAGCAATGAAGCAAAAGAGAAGCAGCGAAAGAAAAACAACAGAAGATTGTGAGAGCACAGCAAGTGGAGCAATGCAGCATAAAGTGTGGAAACCTGGAGGAAGACAGCGAACAGTAGTACATGATGACTTGCAGAACAAAGTGTGGGATCCAGGCATACACAGATCCGAACACATGATCAGAAGATCATGATTAATTTTAAGGTTGGGTGTATGATGCAGGAGCATTAAGCCCGTTTTCATTTGTAAATATGGAATAAAGAGGGTGTGTGATAATAATTAAATATTTTGTTATTTTTAATAAAATAGGGAGTGTTTTAGGCATAAAAGCAATAGATGTGGATAAGAAAAGCTTTTCTATTTTAGAACAGGGAAAAAGATGTGAAAAAGCCTCAAGATGCTTTTCACCATGTGTATGCATTGCATGTAGACTCTTAGAGGTTTTAGTTGAGTGATTTTAGGATTTTTTAATCATGTTAAGTTTTATAAATAATGTAGCCTCAAGGACATTGAGGATCAGAGAGAGTGAGAGAGAAGGAGGGAGTATGAAGAATAAGAGGCCATGATTTCTCTTGTAAATATTTTATTTCTTAATTAATTATTCTCATATATTTTGTGTGCATATGGTTGGTGTGATCTTCAGTTAGTTTTATTGTTTTTATTGAAGACCTATGGTTAGAACGCTGTATGAAATTTTGGCATCAGAGATCGGGTGAGAGATGAGATGCATGTTTATGAGCAGAGAGTTTAAATATCCTGGTTTTGCAGGCCAAGCTTGCATCATATTTATGTATAATAAAGCTATTGTTTAGCGTGTTATAAATTATTTTATTTTATGTAAAATAGTGTATTTTTTTATGAACATTTTTTTTCTTTTCACTCTCTAATTTTCATATAAAATCATTTTAAAAATAAATATAAAATATATTTTGAAAAAATCATTTAAGTAGTATTCTTCAAAAAAAATTACCCAATCTTTACCATTTTAAAAATAAATATATTAGCTAATTAACATAATTTATAGTTATTACTTAAGTTGTATATCAATAATATTTTTAAATAAGTTTTGGTTAGCATTTAAATGAATCCATATGAATAAAATTTGGACTATAAAGTAATAATTTTTTTTTTTTTTAATTGAATTTGATTAACACACAACGCTCCTCCATCACATATTGCTTCATGCTTGTTGTGATAGATTGATTAATTGAAATTAGCTATCATAATTTTAAGAGAGCGTGTATGACATGTTAATCCTTTGGAGCAATAAAATAAAGTATTTATCTGGCCAAATAAATACTGTATTGATTACATTTAAAAAACTTGAATGCATAAACTTAACTACCCAACTACCTTAATGTGCTCAAAAGGTAAAAAAATATGTAAATCATGATTATAAGTTCAACACTTTTTTAAAGATTACTAAAAATTATAATTATAAAAAAGTAAAAGTTTCTTTTATGTATATATATGTGTGTGTGTGTGTATGCAAATATAAAAGAGAATTGTCTACATTTATATAGATTTTAGTAAATCATTGCGTTAAAACAGATAAAATCACTATGTTAACAACTTCCAACATTCACATGTGAATTAGTAGCCAGACAACAGACATTGTAACCAACAACGAACATTGTAATCACCTTTGATTATTTCGAGGAGTTTCTCAACTGCTCTTCTCTAAAGTCCTTGTGAACAAAGAGACTCACAATCTCACTATAAACGACAATGTAATCAACCTTGATTATTTTGAGGTGTTGCTTAACCTGCTCTTCTCTAGAGTCCTTGTGAACAATGAGATTCACAAGCCTCTTCTCTAAAGTCCTTGTGAACAAAGAGACTCACAATCTCACTATAAACGACAATGTAATCAACCTTGATTATTTTGAGGTGTTGCTTAACCTGCTCTTCTCTAGAGTCCTTGTGAACAATGAGATTCACAAGCCTCGAGTATAAGGTCCTTTATCCCTGAACATAAAAAAATCCCACTTCGAGTATAAGGTTATTTCTCCCTAAATATAAACGATCCCACTCACTTAGTTTTAATTATTAAAATTAATTAAAATCTAAAGTTAAACTCTTTTTAATTTATTTTAAAAAATAATTCTGTTGAATAGATTCGACACTCATATATTAAAGGTTTTTAATTTTCGATGAAGTTACACATTATTTATTTAATTTTTTAAGTTTTGATGAAGTTATAGATTATTTATTTTGTTTGAGATTAAGGTAATATAATCATAAAATGTTGGAATGTCTATATATAATCTAAGTTATGTTTATATTATTATTTAATTTACAGTATATAATTAATCAATATAAATTATTCGAAATATATTATTAAATAGAATTATCAAATAATTTTAAATAAATAGAATTATAATATAAGATGCCTATTTTAGTTTAATGAAATGAAAAAATTGAATTTAGCCAAAATGCAGCAATCTAATAACAATAAGTAATTTTAAAAAGAAATAACTAATAAGAAGATATGGGTATTGTTCTAGATTTATTGAAATACAATGTTAAAGTAGGGTATTTAGGCCTTTCATTAAGAGATGAAGAAAATGAACAAGGGTATTGTTCCAAATTTATTGAAATACATGATTAAAGCAAGGTATCTAGCCCTTTTATTAAAAAATGAAAAAAAAAACAGAGCTTTCCTTTATGTGGAACTCGTTCTAATGTTCAATACCCATAAAATCAAGCCTTTTATTTAGTGGTCAATAAAATGAAGTATTCTACATGCAGAAAGCTTCCTTAAAATGAATGTTTAAGGCCACTCAAATTGTACATAAATAGAAGGGACCCATTGTGTTCAAGGCCGCTCATAAAATGAGTGTTCAAGGCCACTCAAATTGTAGATCAATTGTGTTCATGGCAGCTCAAATTGTACATAGAAAGAAGGAAAAATTAATTGCTCACCTAATTCTCTTCAATTTTGTAAAGCATATTTGGATTACTCTACTCTTCACGGATTTTAAACTTCACATAAGCTTCTAGAATCTTTGTTGGTGCAAAACCATATGCAAGACATTTCCCTATCTTCGGACTTTCTTACGCATAAATACTCTCCTTCTAGTTCTGTGTATGAATGTTGAGTTTGGATTACTCTACTCTTCAGGGAATTTAAACTCCACATAAGCTTCTTGAATCCTAGTTGGTACAAAACCATACACAAGACATGTCCCTGTGTTGGGACTTTCTTACACACAAATACTCTCCTTCTAGTTCTGTGTATGAATGTTGAGTGTGTTGTAAATAATCACATGTTCTGTGTATGAATGTTGGGTGTGTTGTAAATAACCACACCATGAGATATTTGTATAAAGAGATGCAGCACAAGTGAGAGCTAGGGTAGAAAGATAACTGACTGAAGCAGATTTTTATAATTAAAATATGGATATCTCAATCTACTTCAACTCACAAAAAATCTCACATTCTGATTTTCAACATTTACCTTTATCTTGAATTTCTCCAAAGGGGTTTGAGCTCTAGATTTGAAGTTTCTTGTACAATGCCACGAGGTAAAGATTTAATTCTTTTTTATTGTCAGTGTTTAGTGGATCCTAACAAATATTATAAAGCCTCGTTAATAACAAGGAATAACATATTGAAGTTCCTTTCATTAGAGGACAACTACTATTGAATTTTCAAAAATTATATTTACCACTATCCACAAGCTACAATACAATAAGTAGAATCCTTACAGTTATTCACCAGTTTTTTAGAGAGATATTTACGATGATTGGAGGCATTATGATTCAAATTCTTCACTAAATCAAAGGGTCAAAGTCCTCACTGAATCAAAGTGTTTTCATCTTCCCTAAGCTTGAAAATAATTTAAATACTCCTAAATTTCAAATAAACATCATACCCTTTCAGAATCTATATATAAGATGTTTAATGAGAACTAATAAAATAACCAATACCATTGTCTTTTCTTATTCTTTCATTGTCATGGCAATAAAAAACAACATAAGCATTGTCAAAATTCCCAAGGAAAGTATCATTTTTATTGTTAACCCCTTTGAACCTGGCGTTTTTCATTTTTCCCTACCTGCATTCAAAAATAAAAATATGTGCTTCTGTAAAATCCTTCGAGAGAAGAAAGATAGCAAATGAAAGTACCACGTGTAACATCTCCAACCATAAAAAAAAAAAAAAAAAAAAAAAAAAAAAAAAAAAAAAAAAAACTCATTTAACCCTTTTAGTTTTACCATTACACAAGTAATTACCCAAAGTTATGTGACTGTGTGCGAATGCAATATATCAAATATATTAAATTCTTAGTTGCCGTTTATGTTATAACTGTTTTCCGGCGACCCTTGTGCGTTTTGCATTCATTCCAATTATGTAAATACGGCTTGTAATATTCCGGTTATATGTGCATTTACTATCTGTACCATGCCAGATAGTCTTAACACCGGCGCGTTGGATTACAATCTTGTACTCTGATTTTTATCGGTCCTTTCTGAGGAGCTGGATTTATGTGCCCGCTACACCTGGCGCACAGGTGTCTTGCCTCGGCCTCGCTCCAGCTTGAAGCATTAACTTCGCCTCGACTCAAGTCAGAGTCTTTATGGCTCGGCCCGGCGCGCTGTAACTTGGCGGCAATCCCCGATCATCCAACGATGGAGATTGAGGGTTTGTTGTGGCCGTTGATCACATTCCAGGTGGCATCTCTTGGCGCAAAGGATATTAGGTTCGCCCTTCTTGAATGTTTCTCATTCTTCATTTGTTCTCCGTTCCTCAGCTGTACATTGAGACTGGTAGCGCCGAGCTCAGTTTGAGTCACAATGCATGGCATTGTTTTTCGGCAACCAGCCTTAGCTCCAGCGCGCAGGTAAACTATTACCCTTTTACCAGACTTTGTTTATATAATATTTCTTCCACGACTTAATGTATAATTCTTAACAATTTCTGTTATTTTCAGGCGGAGGGATTCGGTGTAGGACGGTTCAACTATGGTGATGGCGTTGCCACGGTATGCAATCGACCCTTTGGTTCACCTACCGGTCCTTAACGCTTTGCATTTCTAAGGTGTTATTTACTACCAGGCGGTCACCCTCCTGCTACTGAGGTTCCAACTCTTTCGTTTTTGTTTTCTTTATTATGCAGACAAATATTTAAGTTATGCGAGAGGCTTGCCTCTAGAATGCCTCTCGACTGCTATCGGCAGTCCTGTTTTTTTTCATATGTGAGGTCAAATGGCTCCGTGCCATGTATGGCTATCACTGAGATTTAAATCTCTTGTTTCGATTCTCTGCTAGCACGCGTTTTCTGTTGTTTTTTGTTCTTTGCACAATATGAAGTGATTACGGGTTTTTTGGACAATGAATACTTATTCAAATGAAATCAGCCGTGGCTGAATAACTGTAAATTTCTTGACAATGGAATTATTTGTATATTACTTGTCACGCGATTTTATGTGTCTCTGTATTTATAGCTTTGCATTGCTCCATTAATCTCGTTATAATCTATTTCTTGCTTAAATTATTTAAGTAGTGCCTACAGCCCCCCTTGGCCCCTGGCATTGCTTCACACCGCAGATATGTTTAATAATTTTTCGATCACCGGCCGCCGCGGGGTTTTATCCTCTTGGCTTGAGGTTTTTTAATCAACGAGGGCCACTTGTTCTTACGGGTCGCCTCCTTACGAGGCCTGATACTCGATAAGAACAAGAAATTCCGCCCACAACATGCATCTCGACTTAGCCGTCGACTTTCCTCTGTCATGATAGTTTAGTGAATGAATGAATTTATTTTGCAGTATGAGATGTGTCCCGACAGTTTTTCCCATCCGACTGTTATGAGTTGTTTCCCAAAACGGGGTACTGTGATTTATGAATATATATATATAGTTTCCAACATGAATTTATGTTTGCTCAGACGATAAATTACTTTATCTGATTTCTGAAAACCTTGAAGATTTTTACTGTATGTTGCAATTAGTGAACTTATCGTTTTCTTGAACATATAGATATCGTTAGCGATTTCTGTAGTTCTTGTTTACTATACATTGGATTCGTAATATACTGTCTTGATTATACTGAGATTTTAGACTATGGGTTCTCATTTCGTAACAGCTTCTTTTAATACAGTTGCTATCCAATGGTCAGTAAAAATGTATTATCCAGAGATCAGTAAGAGATAAAATTCATAATATTCGTACTGTGGACACATTTATCTTTAAATCTACAGAGTCAAATTTAATTCTTTTCCCAACAGTTCCATACCTGGAAAATTACACGCTGTAATAATAGCTTGTTTTCCTCCCAACCTTAGGAAGTCCTCCGCGAATTTCCACCCCCAAGCTCATCTGCAGGAATCTTAATCATCTGCAGTTCTCTGTTTGTCAACAGAGCCCCGCTATCTGGTGCTTACCAGACTTAGCGGTTCTGGAGAGTTTTCCTCTCTTTCGAGAGCTATCTGGTCCTAACCAGACGTATCGGTCTCTCTGTTCTCTTTTTTTTTTGCTTTCACAGCAATCTCATTTCTTCTTTCTTTCTCCCTTTTTGCCATCTGATCTCTACCAGACATAACAATCTTTTCATAGGGCCTCAACTGTCCCCAGGGGTAGTTAGGGTTTTCCCTTTTTTCCTGGACAGATGTCAATTTTTATTTATATAGTTTAACTGTATATATATATATATATATATATATATATAAATATATATATATATATATATATATATATATAATATATATATATATATATATCTTTCTTTCAAAGAAAAATATCTTATAAATCTTTTCTCATAATTCTTGCAACTTAAATGAATTACCAAGTAATCCAAGTAACATGATTAATCAATTCAACCATATGTGTTTTTAACATTCAGTTTTACCATTAAATCGTACTATTTCACTTATTGAAATTTACTTGCAGTTATCTAAGTTTACCAGGGGCGTTACATCTCCCCCTCTTGAGAGTCAACTTCGTCCCGAAGTTGTTCGCCCAGAAATAATTATGGATATACTTTTCTCATATTCTGTTCATCTTCCCAGGTGGCCTCATCGGGTCTGAAGTGCTGCCACTGCACTTAACCTGGGTGATGGCTCGCTTCCGCAGCACGACCCTTCTCCGATCTAATATGCTCACTGGCTCGACTAGAAATTCTCCTTCTGGTTCCACCTGAAACACACATTGTTTAGATCAGTTTTATTTTTGTCATTTAATCAATTTCATGCTGCTCTTAGACTCATTCTTACCTAAATATCTTGCCAGCTAATTATGTGTTTAGGGTCATAGATGTATTTCTTTAATACCGACACATGAAACACATTATGAACTCTGATATGGCTGGGTAGGGCTAATTGGTAGGCTACTGGCCCGATCCTGGCCAAAACCTGGAAGGGACCACAAAAACGAGGTGCTAGTTTGGCACAACCACTCCACTGCAATGTACTCTTCCTTGGCCGGATTCTTACATATACGTGTTCCCCCACCTGAAATTCTTTCAGATTCCTTTTCCGATCTGCGTAGCTTTTTTGTCTATCTTGAGCTACCTTCAAGTTAGCCCGTACTTTCTTAACCATTTGTTCCATTTCTGCTAGCATTTCTGATCCTAATACAAGCTTATCTTCGGGCCCACTCCAACTGGATGGGGTACGACATTTCCGCCCATAGAGTACTTCAAATGGACTCATATGCAAGGATGCATGATAGCCATTATTATAGGCAAATTCTACTAGATGTAGGTACTCCTCCCATCGACTCGGTTGCTGCATCACGTAGGATCTCAGCATGTCTTCAACCACTTGATTTACCCGCTCCGTTTGGCCATCAGTTTGTGGGTGATAAGCGGTACTGAAATTCAGTTGGGTTCCCAACCCTTCAAATAAATTCCTCCAAAAAGCTGATGTAAATTTAACATCACGATCAGATATTATGGTTTTGGGCAAACCATGGAGTCTAAAAATGTTTTGCATAAAAATATTTGCGAATTGAGCTGCCCTGTATGTAGATTGTACGGGGATGAAGTGGGTTGATTTGTTGAGTTTGTCCACTACGACCATGATAGAATCATTACCCTTCTTGGACTTGGGTAATCCAATGATAAAGTCCATGGTGATAACTCCCCATTTCCATTCTAGTATAGGTAGAGGTTGCAACAGCCCTGCAGGGTGCTGGTGTTCCACCTTGACCTGTTGGCATTCTATACATCGAGCTAGATAGTCTATCACTTCCTTCTTCATTCTAGGCCAGTAGCACTCTTTCTGAAGAGCAGTAATGAACTTTTGATACCCCGGGTGTCCTGCATAAGGACTCTTATGATACTCGTCTAAAATCCTTTTCTTGATTTATGCTTGATTGGGAATGTATATTCTTTTCTTATAATACAAGATACCCGGAGTTTTTAACTCATAACCTTGCTGTCTTAGGTGACTGGTCACTTCCTGCACTTGTCGCTTCTTCTGCTGGTATTCCGGATCTTGTTCAGCCACTTGTTTGATTTCCTCGTGAAAAGTGGACCACCCCTTACTTGTAGCAATTTCATACAAACAGTGCATTTTCCGGCTTAAAGCATCAGCCACTCGATTTTCCTTCCCCTTCAGGTGTTTAATTTCGAAATCGAATCCACTCAAGAAATCCACCCACCGGGCTTGTCTTGCGTTTAAGGTGGGCTGACTAAAGTAGCTGGTCAGACTGTGATGATCTGTTAGCAGCAAGAATTTCCTTCCCAGAAGGTAGTGACGCCACATCTTTAGCGCATGCACAACAGCCGTCAATTCTAAGTCATATGCCGAATATTTTTGTTCATGTTCTTTCAACTTCCTGGATTCATATGCGACCACCTTTCCTTCTTGCATTAACACGCCTCCTACTCCCTCTTTACTTGCATCCGTACAGACCGTATAATCCTTTTCTGGGTCTGCGATGCTCAATATCGGGGCAGTCGTAAGCAAATGTTTAAGCTGATCAAAACTTTGCTGGCACTCTGCAGTCCACTTAAAATTCCTTCCTTTCTTTTGTAAGGAGGTGATGGGATATGCGACCCGGGAAAATCCTTCCACAAATCGGCGATAGTATCCTGCCAACCCCATGAAGGATCGTATGTCTGCCACATCCTTCGGTATTGGCCATTCCATTATAGTTCTAATCTTTTCGGGATCCACCGCAATGCCTTCCTTGGTTATGATGTGTCCCAAATACTGGATCTGTTCCTTGTAAAAATCGCATTTGCTATACTTTGCGTACAGCTGATGTTCCCGAAGTGTTTGTAGCACCAATCTCAGATGTTCTTCATGTTCCTGGATGTTCCGGGAATATATTAGTATATCATCAATGAAGATTAACACAAACTTATCCAAATATTTATGAAAGACGCTATTCATGAGACACATAAATGTCGCAGGTGCATTAGTCAATCCGAATGGTAACACCACGAACTCATAGTGCCCATAACGGGTGCGAAAAGCAGTTTTAGCTGCATCCTCTTCCTTAATTCTGATTTGATGGTATCTGGATCTTAAATCAATCTTTGAGAACACCGTGGCTCCCTTCACTTGATCGAATAATTCATCGATCCGGGGCAGCGGATACTTATTCTTGACTGTTAATTTGTTCAATTGTCGATAATCAATGCACATACGGAACGTTCCGTCCTTTTTTCTGACGAACAGTACAGGAGCTCCCCATGGAGATACACTCGGACGAATGTACTTCTTGTCCAATAATTCTTGTAGTTGCATCTTCAGTTCCGTTAATTCAGGCAAACTCATTCGGTATGGTGCTCGGGATACCGGGGCTGCACCGGGTACCAATTCTATAGTGAAATCCAGATTTCTTTTTGGCGGTAATCCTGGTATTTCCTCAGGGAATACATCTGCGAACTCACGAACTACCGGTATGTTTCCCAAAGCACTTTCATTATTTTCAGAACCAGCGAATCCTACTTGAACCGCATATATTTGACACTTTTTCCTAATACACTTCGCCAGTTACGAAGCAGTGATTGGTCGTACTTGCACAGGCTTAAGAATGCCTTGAATTTCTTGTTGATTCCCCCGTTCATCCTGATAAGATATTTTTTTTTTTGCAGTTTATGACAGACCACCGCTTTTCCAACCAATCCATCCCAACTAGCACGTCATAGGATCCTAGAGGAAGTACGTTCAACTCGGTGGTCAAGATTTGACCAGCAATTTTTAATGGGCAACTTCTGACCTTGGCCAGCACTCGTCTTTTTGCCCCTGTGGCGAGTTGGACTAACCATGGTTGTTTAAATTTAGTAGGCTGCAATTTACAATTTTCCACAATCTTGGGGCTAACATAACTCAATGTAGCGCCTGGGTCAACCAAAATAGAAACAATTTTATCAGAAATCTTACCTTCAAATTCTATCATCGTTGGTTGATAATCAGCTTGCCGATCCTCCAGAGCGGCGTTTATCCTTGGCATCGACCGAGCCACATCTCCTACAGTTGAGGCTTCATAAACCTGAGACACTTGATCGTTGCTCCTCCGATGAGGACAATTTTTAATATAGTGTGGTCCTCCACACCCCCAACATTGAACTGGCGGCCTGGTTGTCCCCTCGTTATCGACTTTACCCAGCGATTCACTATTTCTGGGCTCATTAGGTGGTTTAAGTCGGAGCTGATTCCTGGATTGATTTTTGCTATTAGAGCCCTTTCCAGATCCCCTACTAAAATTGCTCTGAACTCCCTTGTTACCCATAACCGTTCTGCTATTCCTTTTATCCATCCATCGCTTTCCTGCACCTTCTCCTTTTTGCTTATTCTGCTGGAAGCATATTCGAGCATTTCGTATTGCTTCATCCATGGATTTCGGATTATCAAATTCAATCTTCTCCCGCATTGTTTGAGGAAGACTGCTAATAAACCGTTGTACCTTGGCCTTCTCCTCCCAAATGTATGGCACATAGCGGAGCAGAGAGGTAAATTTGGTGACAAACTCGTCCATGGTCTGTTGTCCAAGTCGCAGATCATGGAATTCTCTGGCCTTTTCATTGTAGAATCGTTCGATCAGATACTTTTCTTTAAAATATCTATGGAAAGTTTCCCAGGTGATGTCTTGCTCATTCATTCCCCGTATCATTTTTACTTCCTCCCACCATAATGTTGCCTTGGCTTGCAACTGAAAAATAGCTAATCATGCTTGAAGATGATGATCATATTCATAAACCTGAAAGTATTTGTTCATATTAATCAACCAAGCTTCTGCAGCTTCTTCAGATTCTCCATCAAAGTGAGGTGGTTTGATTTTTCAAAACTCTCCCTATAACTCCATACAATGTTTCTTGGAGGTTTGATGTTCAGAAGCATTATCAAATTTTTCTCCTCAAGCCTCAGCCCTTCCTTCTGTTTCTTCCTGTTCCGTATAATATCCTTGTCCCTCCGGTAACCGTGTTTGTTCCGGGCTAGGATGAGGTTGGTGTTGATTCTGTTTATCTGACAAGCTTTTCAGGATCCTTTCCTGTTCCATGGTTAATCTGGCATTATCCTCGCGCAGTCGAGCCATTTCATCTTTCAGTTCCTGTACGGTTTCCAATATTGTCAAGTTGGTGTTGCGTGCCTCTTCCCCCAGCTGCACCCATAATTCTGGGTTTCCTTGAGGAGGGGTAATATGATCCACATTCCTATGAGGTGCACTGCTGGTTCTTCTCATGTTCTGGAATCACCTGGATTAAGATTTAGTACATTTCATGGATATATATTTATATATTCAATTCATAAACAATTCTTTGTTTGTTGGAACAGGAAAATGTATATGTCTTTATTACTGTATTTACTGCATTAACCCAAGGTCACAGTGTTGCAAACCTTGGCTCTGATACCACTTGTAACATCTCCAACCATAAAAAAAAAATTAAATCTCATTTAACCCTTTTACTTTTACCATTACACAAGTAATTACCCAAAGTTATGTGACTGTGTGCGAATGCAATATATCAAATATATTAAATTCTTAGTTGCCGTTTATGTTATAATTGTTTTCCGGTGACCCTTGTGCGTTTTGCGTTCATTCCAATTATGTAAATACGGCTTGTAATATTCCGGTTATATGTGCATTTACTATCTATACCATGCCAGATAGTGTTAACACCGGCGCGTTGGATTACAATCTTGTACTCCGATTTTTATCGGTCCTTTCTGAGGAGCTGGATTTATGTGCCCGCTACACCTGGCGCACAGGTGTCTTGCCTCGGCCTCGCTCCAACTTGAAGCATTAACTTCGCCTCGACTCAAGTCAGAGTCTTTATGGCTCGGCCCGGTGCACTGTAACTTGGCGGCAATCCCCGATCATCCAATGGTGGAGATCGAGGGTTTGCTGTGGCCGTTGATCACATTCCAGGTGGCATCTCTTGGCACAAAGGATATTAGGTTCGCCCTTCTTGAACATTTCTCATTCTTCATTTGTTCTCCGTTCCTCAGTTGTACATTGAGACTGGTAGCGCCGAGCTCAGTTTGGGTCACAATGCATGGCATTGTTTTTCGGCAACCGGCCTTAGCTCCAGCGCGCAGGTAAACTATTACCCTTTTACCAGACTTTGTTTATATAATATTTCTTCCACGACTTAATGTATAATTCTTGAAAGTTTCTGTTTTTTTTCAGGCGGAGGGATTCGGTGTAGAACGGTTCAACTATGGCAATAGCGTTGCCACGGTATGCAATCGACCCTTTGGTTCGCCTACCGGTCCTTAACGCTTTGCATTTCTAAGGTGTTATTTACTACCAGGCGGTCACCCTCCTGCTACTGAGGTTCCAACTCTTCCGTTTTTGTTTTCTTTATTATGCAGGTAGCTGTTTAAGTTATGCGAGAGGCTTGCCTCTAGAATGCCTCTCGACTGCTATCGGCAGTCCTGTTTTTTTTCATATGCGAGGTCGAATGGCTCCGTGCCATGTATGGCCATCACTGAGATTTAAATCTCTTGTTTCGATTCTCTGCTAGCACGAGTTTTCTGTTGTTTTTTGTTCTTTGCACAATATGAAGTGATTACGGGTTTTTTGGACAATGAATACTTATTCAAATGAAATCAGCCGTGGCTGAATAACTGTAAATTTCTTGACAATGGCATTATTTGTATATTACTTGTCACGCAATTTTATGTGTCTCTGTATTTATAGATTTGCATTGCTCCATTAATCTGGTTATAATCTATTTGTTGCTTAAATGATTTAAGTAGTGCCTACGGCCCCCCTTGGCCCCTAGCATTGCTTCACACCGCAGATATGTTTAATAATTTTTCGATTACCGGCCGCCGCGGGGTTTTATCCTCTTGGCTTGAGGTTTTTTAATCAACGAGGGCCACTTGTTCTTACGGGTCGCCTCCTTACGAGGCCTGATACTCGATAAGAACAAGAAATTCCGCCCACAACATGCATCTCAACTTAGCCGTCGACTTTCCTCTGTCATGATAGTTTAGTGAATGAATGAATTTATTTTGCAGTATGAGATGTGTCCCGACAGTTTTTCCCATCCGACTGTTATGAGTTGTTTCCCAAAACGGGGTACTGTGATTTATGAATATATATATATAGTTTCCAACATGAATTTATGTTTGCTCAGACGATAAATTACTTTATCTGATTTCTGAAAACCTTGAAGATTTTTACTGTATGTTGCAATTAGTGAACTTATCGTTTTCTTGAACATATAGATATCGTTAGCGATTTCTGTAGTTCTTGTTTACTATACATTGGATTCGTAATATACTGTCTTGATTATACTGAGATTTTAGACTATGGGTTCTCATTTCGTAACAGCTTCTTTTAATACAGTTGCTATCCAATGGTCAGTAAAAATGTATTATCCAGAGATCAGTAAGAGATAAAATTCATAATATTCGTACTGTGGACACATTTATCTTTAAATCTACAGAGTCAAATTTAATTCTTTTCCCAACAGTTCCATACCTGGAAAATTACACGCTGTAATAATAGCTTGTTTTCCTCCCAACCTTAGGAAGTCCTCCGCGAATTTCCACCCCCAAGCTCATCTGCAGGAATCTTAATCATCTGCAGTTCTCTGTTTGTCAACAGAGCCCCGCTATCTGGTGCTTACCAGACTTAGCGGTTCTGGAGAGTTTTCCTCTCTTTCGAGAGCTATCTGGTCCTAACCAGACGTATCGGTCTCTCTGTTCTCTTTTTTTTTTGCTTTCACAGCAATCTCATTTCTTCTTTCTTTCTCCCTTTTTGCCATCTGATCTCTACCAGACATAACAATCTTTTCATAGGGCCTCAACTGTCCCCAGGGGTAGTTAGGGTTTTCCCTTTTTTCCTGGAACGATGTCCATGTCAATTTATTTATTACAGTTTAACTATTATATATATATATATTAAATACTATATTATATATATATCTTTCTTTTCAAAGAAAAATATCTTATAAATCTTTTCTCATAATTCTTGCAACTTAAATGAATTACCAAGTAATCCAAGTAACATGATTAATCAATTCAACCATATGTGTTTTTAACATTCAGTTTTACCATTAAATTATACTATTTCACTTATTGAAATTTTCTTGCAGTTATCTAAGTTTACCAGGGGCGTTACATCGCGCCACAATCTAAATAGTATGAATAAAATAAATATTAAAAGGATTTTCTTTCAAATCCAAGGCAGCGGTTAAGGGCATCACCTATACCCTAGAAATGGATCCAATGAGATATTTTGGACAGATTTGCAGTTTGCCAAAAAATCAAGAAATAAAAAAGGTTATAATCCCCCTTCTTTCAAAAAAATTTCAAAGTAATTAAAACACTGGGTTTACAACGGTCAATTTTCAATTTGAAAGAAATTATTGTTGCCAAATCAACATTAATTTTTAATTTGAAAGAAAAGATTGTTTCCAATAGAGCAACCATTTTCGATTTGAACGAAAGATTGTTTCTATCCGAGGTTGAAAAAAAAAACTTGGTATACGTTCACATGAAAAGTTCTGCAACAAAAAATGATATTTCAAAATAAAAATTTAGTTTTAATGAATACTAGTTAGCACTAGTTTTTTCGAAAGTAATATACGATGTGCTGGAAGCTTCATGAGTGAGGAATGTGGAACTTAAAAAAACACACTAAGCATGTTTTTTTAACACTTAAAAAAACACACTAAGTATGTTTTTTTAACATCAAATGCAATGGAGTAATAAAGTTGAGTTGAAATCATAGTTACCCAATTTGAATTCGAATTCGGATTTGAAAAAAATTCAAATGCTTAAAATATAGTAAAAAGACATTTTGTTTGTTTACAAATACTTAAATATATTGTTTTACCAATATTTTAAAATTACTTAATTTGCAATGTAATATTGAAAATCTCAAAAACATCTATTATCAATTTATTTATCCAATCAAATCAAATTTTAAATAGTAACAATTAACAACATTTATTACCTATTATTCTATATTTGAAAAAACTTTAAATTTAATATTTACTCAAATTTTCAATATTTTTTTTAGATCAAATTTCTTCAAAATAATTTTATATTTTAATTAATTTTATGAATAATATCACATTAAATTTATAAATATTTATTTTATATTATATATTTAATTTTTTTTAAGACTAAATCTATTCTATGACTTCTAGTTACCATTCAATTTTATCCGATTTTATTAACAAAATTCAATTTGCAAATCCTAGGCCTTCAATTTTTATGGATTTTAACATTTAATGGTATCCAATTTCATGGATGCCAAAGGGTTTATGAACAGCGAATGGGCATGTGGAAAACTGCTGCTTTTTCCTGTAAACTAAATATGTTGTACCGAACCATTGATGGGTGAATTAATTCAGGGATTGAATCGAACCACCTTGTTATCTAATTTTATAATAAATTTATTAATACCTATAAAAAAAAATTCCAATTAAATAACTAAATTTCATTTCAAAGTGATTATATATTGAGTTTTATAATCTTTAATAGATTAAATATTTATTATTATTTAATTACTTTTTAATAATAATGTTGTAATATACATTTTATTTTTTATTTCTAAAAATCATAATTTAGTTTATTTTTTTTTAAATTTAAAAATTATATTTTCTATATATATTTTTCTAAATATTTTTTGGTTTAACAAACTTTAAAATAAGTCGAAATAAAATTACTCTTTTACAATTTCATCAAATCCAATACATAAGAACAAAAATAGTTCTCCTTATGATAGTTCTCCTTATCCACTCATAAAATAGATATTTTTTTCATATTAAAAATATATGACTTTGAAATGAGAATTTATTTATTCATTTGAAATGCCCATAATTTAAAAGAAGTTAATTTTTTTTAATTATTTACCAAGTAAATGTTTATATAAATTTAAAACTGAGCTTTATTGGTTTCAATAATAAAAAATAATATTTAAATTGAATCTTTGCACAACAAATTTATAGTGTAAATCCTCGTAATTAAATACTATGACATATGTGAATGTAAGATAGAAAAGTTTAACACCATTTTAGTGTCCTTGCTAATTTAACACATTATTTCCAATCAGATTCATAAACAACACTATCAGGATAACATCACATAATATACCAATGATATAAATACCACTAGTTTAACACCAAAAATATAAAGCAGAGATTGAGTGGGCACCTATCTTGATAGAAGGTTCAACATAAAACCTGACTTCAACCCAACGTTCATCCTGGCAGCATTCATAGTTTATTACCGCGTTATCGGAGAAGCGATACATTCCCATCACATCACAACATGTGAACAAGACATGGACAATGCCTTGGCAGCAATCTCCGCTACAAATTCATCCATATTTTTGTCTGAAAATCTGCCTTCCACCATTGCCTCACTCGCTAATCTCTTCCACCGTAAAGCGTTCATCCGTAGCGCAATGTCGCGCTCACTTTCCATGATCGTCCTGATACCTTTCTCTAATGGACACGAAGTCACCACTAACTTTGACGTAAAAAATGGCGCACACAAATGTCAAGTGGAGCGTAGAAAGGCAGGCATAAAGTTTGTGACAGGTGTGAAACGGTGGGCGTAAATTTTGTGACAGGTGTGAGACAGTGAAATGCACCTATGTCAAATGGACAGGAAAAATGTAGACGGTGAACTGCACCTATGTCAAATGGACAGGAAAAATGTAGACGAATGGACTCATTCAAAAGAAGGCCTATCGGCCTAATTAATTAAACTAGCAATTGTCCCAAAAGGTACAAAAAGAGGCCGATAGGATTATTAAATTAAAATTGTTGAATTTCTCTAGAAGAGATGTTGGTTCAAGCCCACAAGGAGCAAAGAGATTTGATGTTTGGAGTTCTATGCTTTTTAGACACCATATTTCTTTAAATACAACTTAATTTTAGAAAAGTTCAAGCCCAATGCAGTTCTGCCATGCAGACTGTTTTGCCATGCAGACATACACTTAAATCGCTACTGGGCTTATGATATTGACAAATTCAAAGTAAACTGGTGTACAAGAGAATGTACCAAGCTAAACCATAAGTTACACATCTTCAGACCTGAAAAAGTACATAACAATGGTTTGACAAATCAATAGCGATATCATAATTGCTTTTCCTTCCACATACATACCATTGCTCCAAAGGCAAGGACAAGAAAATTTTTAGCTCTAGTGAGCACCAGTGGGTCACTAAAACGAGTGACCACTAATGGATTTCACATTTATACAAGGAATTGGCAAGGGACTTTACATGGACTCCACTCAACCTCAGACACAGCTTCAGCCAATATGCAGAGTGATTGAAATTGAACACAGCTAAGTAGTGACATTAGCTCACAGTAATACACCAAGTATAAAATATTGAAGCTTTTACAGAAGCAAGGAGTAAGAAAAATTATGAAGCTCAGAGAAGTAGATTTAAATCAGTCAAAGCCTGTTGAATGACTATAACATCCATAGAAATAATCTTCCAAGGTTCTGCTCTCATGTACAAGATCTACACTTTGATCTGGACTATTGTTTGATACCAAATCATCATCAACTCCAACCATTGCAAGTGATAGATGAGTTTGGATGTCACAACTCCCAGAGTTTGCTCCAGATTCATCCTCAATCAATTCATCTAATTCCATGGGCATTGTCAATTACCTCTTGGTCCAATAAGGTAGGTCATCTCCTTCTCCTCGTAGTAATTTCAAAATATGCAATAATAAGTTACAGACAAACAATGAGGAAGAATAAGTTCATGTTCTTACATTAACATTTATCCATTGTTTGAAATTTGACAAAGCCAGTTTAATGCAAAGGTAAGCCACTTTATTTGGGGAAACCAAAGCTTTCAATTCAGATCTTACAATCCAGATTTCAGCTAGGATAGTGATTCTCAGGAAACATATATACTCTCTTGATATTGGAGCGCAAGCAGATACACTGGCTCTTCTTGCCTATTCAGGGAGGGGTAATTTGCATACTAAAGCTTTGGTTTGAGATATGATGTAATCTCTTTTGCTAATATTCAAATAATATTAAATTTCATTAATGGAAAAAGAGATTATTGGCAATTGAGGCTTTGAATATTTTTCCATAATCCACCATCAACATTCAGGGCTAACTTGTTTAAGGGTGATGATTTTACAAATTGAACTATTGAACAAATGTTTAGATTACAACCCTAAACACTAGATCTAAACACCCTTAACTCTATGTCAGAAGGATATCAACTCGATATTTCATGTGCCATTCTTCGTTATGGGCAAAAAAATTCTAGCACTAACTCTTCACAGGAAAGGAAATGTCTTCAAGCAACTAAATTCGACATAAGATCAGAAACTAAAACACATATACGCAACTAAAGAGAATAAGAGTAATTACTCTATTCATTCGAGGTCGAAACTGAGCTGCCTATCTCAGAAAACATGCTGCACCAATGACCATTCTCTTCATCTTGCTCATGTCATAAGCATCTTCCAAAAGTGGATCTGCAAGTTCTTTTACAGAGCCAGCTGACAGTGATAGCCTTGCCTAAATTTTGAACTTTAGAAGAGATTAAGATTCTGAACCAAGACAAAGAAACCAAAAGAATTCAAAATTATCAAATACAAAACAAGCAAGGACACTAGAGCCCTACCCACATAACCAGGCTTTCTTGGCCTTTAGGATTCTTGTCATTGATTGGTTTTCTTCTAGTTATTAGCTCTAGAAGAACTACTCCAAAGGAATACATGTCCATCTTCTCATTAATGTTGCCATACATGAAATATTCTGGAGCCAGATACCTGAAATATGATAACAGCTAGTTTTATGAAGTCTTGATTATAAATGACATTTATTTTCCTAAGGAAAGTGCTGGTGTAAAGAAAGAAATGGATATTTACCCAAATGTACGTACAACATCACTACCTATTGTTGTTTCTCACCCCCTCGAGAATAGATTCACTAATGGATTCCCACTGTGTGAAATAGAATCCAAGACATCAGAAAGTAAACCTGGGATACCCACTTATTCAAGACATGTTCTCTAGAGATTGTCACTTTGCATTTAAGTAATTTCATTCATTCTCTTATCCAAACCTCAACAATTTTCCTTCAACCGATCATTTTGGGTACCTGCTTCAGGTACTAGAGAATAACGAAGATAAGCCTAAGCAGGACAACGACGATCAAGAAAGGTAGAGACCATCATCCAGAATTTGCAATTCTGTAAAATAAAGAACATGACAAAGATTTTACTTAGAAAACAAGCTGTCAATAATGGGTTCCTAGAAGTAGTTAAATAGAAGCTACTTTGTTTTGTTTTGGTGATTATTATAAAAAGGTAATGATCATTGAGTTTCTTTCCTTGCAATAACTATGGACATAACCTTCCAAAGAGTCCATTTTCAAATCTTAATGGATCCAATGGTATTAAAACGATATTATATACTTCAGAGAAAACAGTGGGGAACATGCCCACTATTTCCAAAGCTTTAACACAAGCATCATCAACATCTGTTATCGATAAGGAACTTACTTGTTCTATATGCCTGGGTACTTAGAATATTCTTTTTTTACATTGTTATTTCAATGATTTATCTGTATTCTAACAACAGACAACAAAATTTGAAACTTCTACCCATAAATCTATGTGCAGATACCGTTGTGGAGCCGAAGCAATTAGCGTGTAGCCACTTATTTTGTTTGAAATGTGTGAAAAAGGTGAGATAAATCAAGCACTCATTTGCATTATTAAATCAATATATTTTTGAAAGAACATATATAATTGATTCACGCTGCCATTTCTGTGAATTCTGTTGGTGCAGGTAATTAAATTGTCTAAGGAGTGCCCTATCTGTGTGCAACACAAGGGCAACCAGGTCTTTAAACTTTTTGGAAGGAGAGATTTACAATTTGATTATTACCCTTGGGAAAGAGAGCCAGTCCCACACCAAATGTGTGGTAGTTATACAAAAATACATCATGATACTCAACTTGGTCCATTTCTCAGATGGCACTGAGTCTAAAATATAAAACAATTTGAAAATGGTGCAAATGCAATCCTTTGTACTTATATGAAGATACAGATAATGTACACGGTGGCCCGGGATGCATCAAGGTTCTGCCTTGGGGCCTGACTTATATTTTGTTTTTTTCAACTGAGATCTGCATCCCCACTGAATTGGGATTTTCAAACTGATGCGGTCAGGAAATTTGTCTACATATAACTACAGAAAATTGAGAAGATACCAAAAAAAGTATAGTTTACGGGAAAAGTGTTGGGTTTTTAAACCTAGGGGATAATTATTACCTAGTCTAGTGAACAATTGCTGCTACTACTGCTATTACTTGCAATTATAGAAAAAAACTATAGTCGTGATCAAGTTTGTTGGACACCTAATTCTCAATAGGTTAGTGTGGAAGCTGAATGGACAAAAGGAGTCCAAGAGACCTTGGGATGTGAAACCCAACAGTCACAACAATGTACTATAAATGTATATCAGTTGTTAATAAAAATTGTATTGTCATGTTTTATCTTTCATATTGTTCTTGCTACCCATGTGTGTTTAACATGGTATTAGAGTAGGCGATTACTGGTCCTGCTCCAATTTGAGCCACTTGTTTTGTGGTCTCTATATATATGTCAGTTCTGCCTTTCTCCTAATCAGAATTGAGCAGAATTGCCACCTTATAAAGCATTTTACTGTGTGCAGACCTGCCAGTTCTGCCCTTTACCTATAATGCTCCATTAATTCATTGTCTGCCAGAAATCTGCTACCTCTCCTACCTGACCTCTGGCACTGTATACGTTGCTGCACCTGACTCTGGCTATTTTAAGACTCTCTGTACCTGCGCTCTCTGTCTGACATCACCTGCGCTCTTTGTACCTACACTCTCATTGTCTGCCATACCTGTGCTCTCATTGTATGACATTACTTGCATACTTTGTGTTTCAATCACATTGCTTGGGTTTGGCTTTCCATTGGCATCGTTGGATTTTATGTTGTCACATGGAGGAGATGCAATGAGCGTGGTCCCGTTTGGAGTCTGGTGGAGAAGCAGGATATCGTGGAAAACACTACTCCAATCCACGCATGAAACGAATGCTGTCACATTGAAGAACATGGAAACATGGTATCGTTGTTACAGTTATTACTAATAGGCATATACTCACCATTCCGTTGAATGCTGTTACGTTTATATGCATATAGTTTTTCAATGAAAACGCATATAGATATGTTAATATGCATATAGTTTTGGGGAAATGGTGCGATTTGAGGTCAAATAAATCAGAATGGACCTGATATGCATGGTTATGTTATTGTTAATGGAAAATGAATTCTCTGAGGAGTGCAGAATTGCGTGGGACGAAGTAGAGGAAGTGAGCTAGGCCAAAGCCCACTTTTGCCTATGCTCCGAGAAACAGGACCCTTTAGAAGGTTACTGTAAGGAGAATCCAGAGACCGATGAGTGTCGTATATACAAGGACTGATGAGTGTTTGAAGTGGATCTGTGCTTGAAGGAACATGCAACCTTCCTTTGCAAGTGTGACTCCTCCCATCTTCAATGTGATATAATTAGGTAATTTGGGTCTCATCCCAAGTGCCTCTTCATCTTTGAAGATTGTATGCTTGACATATATCTTGTCAGTTTGACGCCGCAAAAAAAATCAGGCTGAGTTGGAGCATAGTGGCCTAGACTCGAAGATAAGTTGGAGGTCTCAGACAATTCCTCGTTAGAACTAGCTTTCACAACCTTGGAATACCAGTGGCTGGAACTGAAGGGCATGCAGAGAGGTTGTAAGCACCTGGTAGCAGCGTCGCGTAGAAATTGAGTACACAAACCTTTGAGTTTCAGCATTTTCTTCTTCTTCTTTTGTTGGGGGTGGTCACAGCGCATAGGGTTTTTAACTGTGTTTGGGCGCCAAATCAAAGGTGTTGATTTTGGAAGCAATTGATTTGCGAGATATATAATTTGGAGTAGAGAGATTCTCACTAAGGATGACTCTACAATTATATGAAAAGTTATAATGTTTTTTATCATATATGGCAAATGAATTAAATGCTTAGATTAGTAGTGTTAGTGGCATACTGAACATTGGTGTTACACCTTCAGTTTTATTTGGAACTACAGTAAAATGCCAGTTTGTTGATGGGAGATTTGATTTCAGTATCAAGGACAACATGTATCAAGTTTATGCAAGGACGTGTCTGGACCAAGACTAGAGACCAAATCGAGTGGAATATTAGCCCATCTTGCTCACTGATTGAACACGGAAGCTGTTGGTGCAATTTGCATATGACTGGTACGAGTTTCAGAGTTAATAACACTGCTGGACATGGCCAATTAAAGGCTATTATGTATGGTTGTTTTCCCTGAATGGAACTGATAATTTGGAGACATCTTTGTTGAAACTACATTACCAGTGAACTATTAACAAAGGTACTATTGAAATTAAAACACCCGTGGAGCTTATTAAGAAAGGATACAAGGTTGGTTCTTCCGAGGCAGTTTTGCTGGCAAAGCTTGGCATTCGGCCATTTTCCTATGGATTGACTGTGCAGTCTGTATACAACAATGGATCGGTATTTTATCATGATGTTCTTGATCTCACAAAGGATGATTTAATAGAGAAATTTATTGTTGATTTTTCTACTGTGACAACTCTTTCTAGTATTTGAAGGATCTAAGAAAGTTTGCAGTTACTACTGCCCCAATTGTGGAACTGTGTTTAAAACTCATTATAGTTTCTATCTACATATATATGCATTGATTCCTTGATTCATTTGCTGCACATTTATAAAGGATATTGCTGTGTACTGTGAGTGGGTATTACTTTTCTGCATTGAGTAGTAGTTGTGATCAGTTTTTTAAGGTGTAAAATTTGACATTGAAGAAAAATGGCCAGAATCAGTGAAGTATTAGAGCTCCTCAAAACTCTCATATTGTTTACTAATCATGATACATTAAAAGTCAACAAATTTTCTCTCACAGACACTCAGGTCTGTCTACAATATGCACAAGAACATATTGATTTTTTGCAGCTTGAATCTTAGCTACAGCAAGAAGAATTAAAACGACGAAGTCATTTTGAACCTGTTTCTGTTTAGAACAATGAAGCAGACTCCCATAAACAGCAAGACAATATTGTTGAAGTTCATTTAGATCCAGTGCCCAATAAAGCAGCAGTTGTACATGCAGATGCAGAAACTCAGTCTGCACTTCCCAAGCCCATCATCAGACCTTGGGAACAACTTGTCCACAACAAGCACAAAACTGGTGTTGGATATGACAAGGAATTGTCCTTTCATATTCCAGACTACTCAAAGCCCATTCAGTTTCAGAGTGTTGGATTCATTCATGACAGTTCACTGTCAGCTGTTCCAGATTCTACCCCTCTTCCACAGTAGCAACAACAACAACAGATTGTGAAATGCCAACACTGTGACCGAGTTGGCAAATTGACAGATCACTGTTTTGATCTTCATCCATGTAAGCATTGTCATAAAACCAGTCATTCTTCACACAGATGCTTCAGAAATAAACATCCTGCAAGAACAAAGATTCATCTTGGATGGATCGCTTCTTGGAAATGGGCATCAACAGCCAAGAAGGTATTCCAATCACATGTTAGAACTTGTTCCAGAGTATTGAACAGTCTTGTAGTTGAGTTTTCTCCATCATCTCACCTTGTATCTGACAGGGGGGGAAATGATGGTCATCTACAAGCTTCAAAGCCACATCAAGCGAGCCTGAGCCACAACTTGCCATACCAGATTCAGAGTTGTAGCCAGAGACAAAGATGCCCCTGAGCATGCCTTCAGTTGGTAATCTGGGACACTGCCTCTAGCAGAAGACTTCAGCTTCTTGCGAGTTTCAGAAGAATTCCAGGAACAAATTGAGAACACTTCCTCTAGTAGAAGACTTCATCTTCTTGCCAGTTTTGGAAGAGTTCTAGGAATTGCATTAAGCATTCCAGAGTTGTTGGTCATCCTTAAACCATCACAAGTAGAGACTTCCCTTTTCAGGTTGAAGTTCTCCCTTTTATGTGGGGTGAGACCTCCTTTTTATGGCTGAAGGTTTCCCTCTTCAAAACAATAGGAGCACTTCCTCTAGCAGAAGACTTCAGCTTCTTGCTAGTTTTGGAAGAGTTCCAGGAACTGCACTAAAGCGTTCCAGTGTTGGTGTCATCCTTAAACCACCACCCTTTATACCAACATTTCAGAGAGCACATTCAGCCTAGTGTTGCCATGCATTTTTGCACATTTTGTATTACAGCTCTCTTTTTGGACTCATACATAACCCTTCGGATTAAGGGGGGGAATGTTGGACACCTAATCCTCAATAGGTTAGTGTGGAAGCCGAATGGACAAAAGGAGTCCAAGAGACCTTGGGATGTTGAACTCAACATTCACAACAATGTACTATAAATGTATATCAGTTGTTAATAAAAATTGTATTGTCATGTTTTATCTTTCATATTGTTCTTGCTGCCCATGTGTGTTTAACAAAGTTGTAATTCTTCAGTATAGAAAAATGTGTATAGAAAACAAAAAAACATAGAAGAATTATGGGCGAGCTCCCTTTCATTGTGGCTCAAAGTATCATTTGTTATAAAAATTCTTTGAATAGTACAATGAATAACGAGAAGATTTTTCACATTATGTATATACAACTTTCATACATTTGGTGTTGATGGTGATTTTTATGTGGATTAATCATATTTGGTGATATATTATTTGTTTGATTGGATTTTGTGGGACACATATATATAGAAAATAGATTCTTCAATTCACAGACCAATTAACACATGTACAGTTATCACATGCTGGGTTGACCTGTAGGAGGCCTGCAGGCACCACAATTTGTAGTGTAAGAAAAAGACATTGTTCTGCACGGTTCTCTTTTGAAACTTTCCGTCGTTGGATTTGCTGCAGAAACTGAATGCGTTAGTAGTTACAAGTATTGTCAAGATATTTATCAACAAGTGAGTGTGTGGTGGAAAAGTCATAGTTGAGTTGAGACTTTAAACCTCCCTCTCTCTCACAAAACATCCCATGGCTAATGCACATTGAGCACCTTTGTTACATGGTTAAAACGATTGGTAAATTAACTGTCATCCACTTTTTGAAGCCACTGAAGGGACAAAATGAATCTCAACATCTCTCCTTTGTACCATCCGACCCACCTTCCACAAAGCATTCTTACCTTGATGATACCGCACACTGGCTCTTCTAATAGAGTGGCCAATCCTTGATGACAGACAGGCCCACTCTAGACAGGCATCTTAATGGGGGACCAAGGAGTTGGATGGATGGAGAAGGAGATGCTTGGAAAATAGTTAATCAAGGCATCAGTACTTTGTATTCATAAGTGTCACTCTAGTGAGGCGCTCACAATTTTTTGACAAAAATATGCCACAAATAATTACACACCATTCTGGCAATCCTTTGCTGTAACTTGGTGTAACAAATGTTTTGGCTTTATCAATTCAATCAATTTTGGATTTCCTTTTTAGGCCATAAATCTGTTCAGATAATTAAAAAACCCCTATACAATTGAAATCGGCCGGCAGGGAAGGTTTCCAATGCGATTTATCGTCAGATTCGAGGAGGTAAGTCGCTTTAAATGTGATGGAGAGAGTTCAATTGGTTGCATTTTTATCTGGTCCTTTCAGTTTCTCGGTAATTAGAGCTGGGCATGGAAGGATAGTGTGGACTTGGCTACCCATGGTGAGAAATGTGTACCTTTCTGGCTCAGGCGTAACAAAATCTTGTGTTTCTGATCAACACAGTAGGTTTTGGATTTTTTCCAAGTTACAGATCGCTTCAGATACTCTCAAAATCCAGTATAGTTGTGTGTGAACGGGGAATGTTTTCAGTGTGGAATGGGACATTTATGGCCTACAAATCGGTATATAATGAAATATTGTGGAATAGGTAACATAAATTTTTGGCCACAGATTTAGTTTGCAGGTTGAACAGGACAAAATATATGCAACAAAACTTCATTTGAGAACATATTTCATGGAAAAGCAAACTAAAAAATCAGCTTAAAATGCAGTTTTCCTTTGGGTCTTCAAAACGTGGGCTTCAACCCTTCATCACATAGGCTTGGATTAGCCAGGCGAATATTTCTTATATCAATTACTGACAACCAAAAACACGCAACCCAAATCTGAAGGGCCATCCCCACATTTTCATCACATTTTATCTTAAACGGCCAATTTTCAATCACAAAATGGAAACAATAGGGAGCTGATCCTCAAATTCCAAGCTTGTTTGGAGAGATTGAATTTGAAGGACAAGATACAGAAAGTTACGGCACATATTTCTTCTCAAATAGTGCGGAAGTCTCAGCTGAGTCTTTTCTGGCCTTCCGACCTTGCCCCAAAATAAGCTTTCACCATTTAGGTAAACTAAAATCGGTTCATGCACTAAAAACAATAAATTTTTGCACAAATATTTGATTAAAATAAGAAGGATTTTAACGGCTTAAAGGCCGTGATATTCCCTCCTATACTACATAGGGACAAAGGCAATTGTTAGATCCATCCAAGAAAGACCTCCCTGGAGTTCCATTCACAGAATATTATAAATCAATAAGAGATTTCAACAGCCGTTGTTTCTTCAGTGCTTCTATAAACAATAACCTGCCATGCCACAAGATGGTAAAAGCATTCCTAGTGTCAGTGTTCTATAAACAATAACCTGCCATGCCACAAGATGGTAAAAGCATTCCTAGTGTCCTCTCAACACACCGCCAATCACAATAAAAGGATAGAGAAAAATTACTGCAATCCTAAAATATGTTTGAAAATATCAAAAGTAAAGAATTTGGAGGGCTACGCCTCCAAGCACGAAAGGAAGTGTTAGAAACGCCTCAGGTTCGACCTTGGCGCAACTTACACATAATACCTTCAAATATTTCTAAACTACTATACAAGATTTTAGAGGCTGAAAAATTTCCTTTAATAGTAGACATGCACATATTACAGATTACAAGGTTTCATAGAATACGATTATAATGAGAGCTAGAAAATTGAAATGAAAACTTAAACTACATCGTCATGCAAAGGATCACCATAAATTCCCATTCTTAACCAACTCTGAAGTAGGAAACAAAGTATCAAGGACGTATGCAACAAATCGCCTAGAAAAAGTTTACAAAATAAGATTAAATGGCCATAGATTACACCATCTACTGATAAGCTTTGCAGAACCTTAGAATCGAAGGAGTTAATACGTTTGGTCAAGGACTTAACACCACGGAAACGAAATGAGAGAGAATGGGATCAGAAAACCCGTTTTTGAGAGCACTAACCTGAAATTTGAATAGAAGAACTATGAGCAGCTGAGCAAACAATTTCTGAACAGTAAAACTAGGCTGTAAACAAGGTATACTGAAATAACCGATGGCTAGTAAAATGAGGTTGTAAACAGGGTATACTTAAATAAACGATGGCTAGGTCATGCACAACAGATTGCATAGTAGAAACGGGACACATCATTGCAGAAGTTAGTGGAGAGCACGAAAACATTATTGCAGCAGAGCATGGAGAGAACAAAAAGAGCAGAAAGCTGAAACAGGAGGAACAAAAATGGTCGTGGAAGAAAACAGGAAGAGCAGAGAGCTGAAGAGGAGAAACAAAAATGGAGTTGCACGACAAATGTCAACCATAGGGCAGTTAAAGGTGCATGCCCGCTGTCAAGCAGAGAAACAAAGTGTAGACGAAAAGCTCACTCAAAGGAAAGCCTATCGGCCTAAAAATATATTTAATATAAATAAATATATGAAATGATATTTTATTTAAAAATAGATAAATTAATTCTTTTTGTTGAATTTAGGCTTCTGTGATCTATATCAAGTATTATGAGACAAGTATTTCAGCGTAAATCACATGATAGAGCATTTGTCGACGCGTTTTGAACCAACCAGTGTGGTTCATCGTCAAGACAAGTTGAAGAATCAGATCTAGCTTCACATATTAAATAGTTAGAGCAGAACATCCAACATCTATATTTCATGGCCAGGTAACGACTACATTGACTAACGGCTATATTTGACTGGGAAACGGTTAGTTGGACTAGAATAGGGGCATGGCCTTTATTTAATAATTAAGTTATTCAATAATTTTAAATGATAGTTAGTTTTATTCTTATTAAAAAAAAAAAAAAGGACTATTCTATAAACTTATAAATATAAATATATATATAAAATAAATTAATTATAAAATATAAATTAATTTAAATAATAGTTAGTTATAAATATTAGAGTAAATAATGGTTAGTTAATAAAAGTTGTTAATATAAAATAACTAGTTAGTTATATTCTAAATAAAATATTAAAATAAATTAATTTTTAAATCAAATAGTTATTTATAAAAGTTATTAAAATATAAATATTAAGAAATTTTAGGGGTTAGAAAGAATATTTTAAATATTTAAAACTAATTATAGTTTAATTAAGGGGAAATATTTATAGATAAAATTCTATATTATAATTAATATAGAATTAAATAGAACCTTAATTATATTATGTATACTAAACCTTCACATTAGTTATGAAAAATGGGAATTCAATACTAAAATTTTTCTTTGTTAAAAGTATTATAACAAACACCAACGTTAAGGCTTAAAATCAATAATCTAAAGGAACCAGAATTATTAAATTAGGAGTTTTGAAAGGTTTTATGGATTGTTATTAATAATATAATAGTGTTATCATAAGAATATATTTAAATTAATTATAATAAGACGAGTACTTATAACTTAAATATCCTATTTAAATATCTTAAAAATAAAATAGCCCTGAAGAGGATTAAAGAACTAAGCCAAGAAAAAGAGGGTATCAAGGGGGAAGACTAAAGAACAAGCTATTAAGAAAGTGGCAGGACGGGGAGGAAACGACTAAGAGGTGAGGGCCATGACCCAACAACTACTGATTTTCCAGTCGTCCTCTCTATTGAGATTACTAGGTCTCTTCTCAATTTTTGCGAGGATTCTTAGGAGGCATAATGTTCCCTCGACCTTTAGACCTCTTAACACCATTCGTAGATCCCTCCATTCTGTTAAGGATCCTATCGACCCTAAGGACATGAAGGGGGTTTATATTATTCCTTATTCCGTGGGACTCCCTATATTGGTGAGAATGGGTGCTCCATTAATCAAAGGATTAGTGACCCCGCAGTTGATCTTAGGCATAGGCGAACCAAGTCTTCTGCTCTAGCAGAGCATGTAGAGAAGACCAATCATCATGTCTATATTGAAGATGCCAATGTTATCACTAGAATTTCACAGTTGCATCACCGAAAATTTAGGGAAGCCATTGAAATTGAGAAGAGACCTAGTAATCTCAATAGAGAGGACGGCTGGAAAATTAGTAGTTTCTAGGTCACAGCCCTCGCCTCTTAATCGTTTCCTCCCAGTCCTGCCTCTCTCTTAATAGCTTGTTCTTTAGTCTTTCCCCCTTGATACCCTCTTTTTCTTGTCTTAGTTCTTTGATCCTCTTCAGGGTTATTTTATTTTTAAGATATTTAAATAGGATATTTAGATTATAAGTACCCATCTCTATTAATAAAATTAATTAAATATTATTATGATGACACTATTATATTATTAATAAAATACAAAAAATCCTTTCAAAACTCACCTAATAATAATTTTGGTTCCTTAGATTCTTGAATTTATAACCTAAAATTGTGGTGAATTATACTTTTAACAAAGAAAATTTTTAGTATTGAATTTCCTCTTTTCAAATAATAGTTGGTTCTAGTAACATAATAATAGAATTATATTAATCTATATTAATTAATATAGAAATTTATATATAAATAAATTCTCTAATAATAATTAGTTTTAAATATTTAAATTTCTTTCTAACCTTAAAATCTCCTCTAATATTTATATTTTTATAACTTTTATAAATAACTATTAATTAAAATATTTTCGAATATTATTTACAATAATAACTAATTATTTTATATTTAACACTTTAATAACTAACCATATTCTACTCTAAACATATAACTAACATTAATTAAATTAATTTAATATAATTTATTTTTAATTATATTTAAATTACAATTTATAGAATAGTCCCTTTAACTTTTATTTTAATAAGAATAAAACTAATTATCATTTAATAATTAATTGAATTAACTTAATTAATTAAATAAAGGCCATGACCCTATTCCAGTGCAACTAACCATTTCCCGGTCAAATACAACCCTTAGTCAATATAGCCGGTACTTGGTCATGAAATATAGTTGTTGGATGTTCTCCTCTGACTATTTAATATGCAAAGCTAGATCATGAAATATAGTTGTTGGATGTTCTGCTCTGACTATTTAATATGCGAAGCTAGATCTGATTCTTCAACTTGTCTTGACAATGAACCACACTGGTTGGTTCGAAAGGCCGCGACAAATGCTCTATCATATGATTTAGGCTGAAATACTTGTCTCATAATACTTAATTCTTTTTATGAATTTATTTTTTCTAAGCAAAATACAATTTTTATTTTATTTTATTTTTATACACTTAATAAATTGGAATTTTCTAGAAAATTTTTTATTTTTATAAATTTAATAAATTGAATTTTTTTAAATAATTAAATTTTGTATATTTAAAAATTCGTATTAATTAAATTATAATTATTAGCATTTTATAATTATCTCTATGAATTAATTATAAACTTCCCTCTGGGAACTTGAGGTTAAAAATTTAATAAAAGCGTGAATTTATTGCTTTTTAATTTATTTTCTATTTAAAATTAAATTGATAAATGAATTCGTATTTAAAATCAAAATGATAAGTGAAGTTCGATTGAAAATTTCTTTAAAAGGATTGGTTTTGATTGTTTTTCAACTGATTTTATAGATAAATGGTTTTCTGAATAATTACATTTAAAATGTGATTATTCGAAAAGACATCTAACTGATTTTATATTTAACTTGAAATGGTTAGAAATTTAAATATAATTTTAATAATATAAAAAAAATTTAAATATTTAAATTATATTTATAAATTTTCTTTAGCAGAAAGACAATTTTAAAAAGATTGAATTTAATTGTTTTTAACTTATTTTGTATTTAACTTCAATATTTAAATAGTGCAGATTTTAAATAATGAAAGATTTCTATTTGAATGATAATAATTATAACTTTTCCTGCCGAGAATTAAGAAAATTGGTTAAATTTGATTTCCTTCTAACTTATTTCTTTATTGAACTTAATTATTCGGGAATTTTTACATATATTTGGATGAGGATGGGTAATTCTAGGTTCTCGGAGGATATATCTATAATATATATATATATACTATACTATTAAGTTGTTATTTTATTAATTAGAATATTTAAAAAGTTTTGTTTTTTTCAACTAGACTCGAGAAAAATACCATCTAGAAGATCAGTGATGGAAATGGGGTTTCTTCGTTTCTCAACAAGACATTTTTAGGGAAGTTGTTCGACATTTTAAGAATCAATATTCTAGAGGGGAGGGCAGTGTATTCGAGGACATCCTTTGGGGTATCGATTTGGTCCCTCAAATGTTCGATGATGAAAAAAACGAGTCCCTGTTTCAGCCAGTTACAGAGAAAGAACTGTATGGAATCCTAAAGGCCTTTAAAAAGGACAAATACCCAGGCCTGGACAGCTAGACAATTGAATTTTATACCCATTTTTTTGATATCATTAAACACGATCTACTAAGGATGGTTGAAGCTTCTAGAATGACTGGGAGCATCCACCACATCACTACATCCACTTTGATTGCTTTAATTCCTAAAAAGGTGGATGCGGACTCCTTTCATGATTTTAGACCGATCTCATTATGCAACATATCTTTTAAAGTCATCTCAAAAATTATTGCGGAAAGAATAAAAGGAACTTTGGCTTCTTTCCTCACCAAGGACCAACATGCTTTTCTAAAAGGGCGGAACATATTGGATGCCGTGGCAAATACAGAGGAGTGCCTATTCTCTATGATTTCAAAAAATATGGATGCGGCCATATTGAAAATCGATCTATAGAAGGCCTACGATTGTTTAGACTAGGGGTTTATTAGATGTTTATTGGCGAAGATTGGATTGAGGCCAAATTCCATCTGATGGATCATGGCATGCATAGAAAATGTTAACTATGCGATTATTATCAATGGAATTCCTTCCCCTTTTCTCCTTGCTGAAAGAGGACTTCGACAAGGATTCCCCCTCTCGCCTCTACTATTTATTCTGGCTATGAATTCCCTCAGCATTCATATTAACAAAGCGATCTCAGAAAACAGATGTAGGCCTGTCAAGATTTGTAGGAGCAATTTCATATCGCACAACCTCTTTGTGGACGATGTGCTTCTTTGTGCAATTCTCTGTAGGGATTCGTGGATCTGTTTATACGACATCCTTGAAAGATTCCAAAGAGCCACGAGATTTATTATTAATAAGTCGAAATCCTCCCTTTTTCACAATGATTCCAACATGGAGTTGGTGTTATGGATTGCAGCCCTGTTTGGTATAGAGCATAGATCGCTCAAGGATGGCCTTAAATATTTGGATTTCCAGCTCAAAGCTAAAGGCTATTCTAAGAATGATTGGCATTGGTTAATAGAAAGATATTATAAAAAGATTTCGGCATGGGAATACAGGAGTCTTTCATTGGCTGACAGAATTATATTAACACAAGCGGTCTTGTCGCAGTTGGCTGTCTACTGGGCTCACTTGTTCTACTTCCCTTCAAGCATCATACACAAGATGAACAAGGTCTTGGCTAATTTTATCTGGGGCGGAAAGACAGATCTGCGGAAATTTCATCTCGCCAAAATGGATTGTATCTCTTTACCCAAGCGCTAGGGAGGATGGGGACTTATGGATTTAAGGATCTTTGGCCGAGCACTCCTATGTCGAACGCTATGGTGAGGTATTTTTGGCGAAGGTCCTTGGAGTAACATTGTTAACATGAAATACTTGAAAGGGAAACATCTGGAATTTTGGTACAGATCGGGGTCGATTGGGAAAAAGCATGGTTCTGCTATTTGGCTTAGTCTACGGAAGATCGAGCAGTACTTTTTAAAGAATCCGAAATGGAGGATATACTCTGGAAACATGATTCTAATTGGCATCAATCCCATTATGTGTGGTCACAGTGACATTATCATCCCCAGGAATCTATTATATTTTCTTCACATGAGTGATATCTTTACTTGGGATAATCTTATATCCGCTTGGCATGGATCTACCCCTATATGGAAGGACGCAAGCGACCTTTTCCTGCCGGATAATCTGGTTGTGTCTTGGAAAACTATCACAGATGTTCTTGGTTGTCGTGGGTTTCAACGCTTCGGGCTGGCAGATGATCTAACATGGTCTGTGCCTAACGCTCAACTGCCAGCGAGGGTTAGAGACATATACATAGACATGATCTATTCGAAGGTCTCTCCTACACGTGAAAAGTTTCCTGTGGTCTTCTGGAAGGCGGGATGCCCCCTGAAAATTATCTACTTTACGTGGTTGGTGTTCTACAACAAGAACTTGACTTGGGATAATTTAAGGAAAAGAAGCTGCCATGGTCCTAGCAGGTGTTCGATGTGCGAATCTGCCGAGGAGTCAAATATCCACATGTTCTTCCAATGAAACTCTACACGACAAATCTGGTATGATCTGGCTTATTTTTATGGTTTTCCTCACATTGATTTTGTTTCTACCCATGCAGCATTTGAATGGTGGAGTAGGCAAAGAGATCCATGATGTTTTCTTATCTTAATTTTTCTATGGTGCGCCTGGAAATGGCGGAACTCAAAAATTTTCAATGACTCAAGGGATCCTCTTAAGTCCATCCTGCAAAACTTTTGCACCATCTGGAACACGAGCTATGGAAGCATGGATGGTTGAGATCTCCTATCTTGTACAGGATCTCTCTCCTCCTTTCTCCTATTTTTGTATGCCTTCATGTTTTTTTTCTGCTGGGTTTTTTTGGTCCCAACCTCTGCTGTTGCTCCTGCAGCGCCCTTTGTTTGTTTCTTGTTTCAGTTTTACAGTAGTATGTGTAATGATCTAGTTTTGATGTTGTACAATTGTCTCTAAAGGACATTTGAAGACGTATCTGCACTCTTCCTATGGCTGATAATCAGGCCATTTTTTGTATAATTTCGAAGTTTTTATATTGTATCAATATAAAAAAATGATGCTTTTTCTCTCTGAAAAACTTGAGATGAAATTTATAAAATAATTTATTTAAAATAAAATTTTAATATTAATAATTCAATAAAAATTATGGATAATTTCTGAGGAGGAATAACAAAAATTAATTAAATTATTTAAAATTAAAAAGTAACATTTTATTTAAAAACTTGTATTAATTAATTAAAAAAATTCCTTGAAAATTTCATAGATTTTTTAAAAATATAGTTTTTTTTAAATAATGTAATGTTGGTCACTTTAATTGCTTATTAATTAAATAGTCGAGTGCCACATAAATTGTCAACCCGGGAAAGTCCGATTATTTCAAAGGTGACCACGTACTGTATGTGCTCAATTTTAATAGCATTAAAAAGTTGTACTATAAACAATTCACACTTTGTTAAACCTCTACTCTGTGTTACAGCAGTTATAGTCTATTAAGAACAGATAATTAATTAAAGAGAGTAAATCTGCAAAAGGAAACAATGGCTGCCCTGTAACAAAGGATCAGGACCCTATCCCCAGAGTAGGAACATTCAGCACCTGCCTCTGTTATCCAGTTCAACAATACACTCTGTAAATCCTAATCACCGGTGAGGCACTCATGTACAACATCAATCAATTAAAAGAGAAACAGAGTCTTAGCAAAAGTAAAATATCATCAGAAGCAATACTCGTGAATAAGATATGAACAAAAATCACACACAACACACAACAGAAAGAAAATGGGTGAATCTTGTGATGAAGGTGGGCCCTATCCTTCTCACAAGATTCCCCAAGACACGGAAACTAAGATAAAATACTCAGAACAGAACTTTATTCATTCGTCAATATACCATATTACAAGAAAGATTCAGTCTTGTCCTCCCGCTACAATCCCTGTGTTACAACTTCTTCATCCTATGTCCATCCCCTCTCTAATGTAGATGTCTCCTCTTTATAGAGGAGACATCTATTACAAAAGATTTTCATTATAAATTCTAATTCAACCCTTTGTACAAAAATAGGGAAATCAGTTCCCGTTAACAGAATGTTGTTACAGTAATGTGGATCATGAATGTTACGACCAATGTAACAGTTTATTCAAATAATCGATCGGATTCCTTTGTTGTTGCAACTCTAGTAGCAAATCTCAACTGTCTCCTTGAGATTCGCATGATGTCCTTGTTGTTTCAGCTTCGAGGTTCGTGCTGTTTCCGCTGCTTCAGCAACTGCAAAATATAGTCCTGCCAGCTTTAGGCAGTTTCAACAATTGTTCAACAACTTAGTCAACTTCAAGGATCAATTATAAAGATAGCATGATTATGTGTTGAATGATTAAACATATAGCAATGAGAAGAGTTACTGTATACCTTTAGAATGATTGAGTCAAAACACTAACAAAGGCTTTCAACTATGGGTTGAAAAGGGTAATATTATGACAAAATATAAGGTCAAAAATAGACAATATGGGGTCCTAACATCCCCCCCAACTGAAAAGGTTGCATGTCCGCATGCAACGTCTACTCTAAATCTGAGTTGGAATACTGGGATGAACAATGCAAATTGCTTATGCAGTAAGTATGGAAGGTGCTGTCAACCATGTCTCTAAACCCATGGACACTCTGAAGTTTCTGCCATGCTGCCAGCTCCTCCTTTTTGGTCAATTTAAATTGAGCCTTATATTGTTTTCCAGGTAGCCATAGGAGAGGGAAGTGAAAGTGATAACCAATCCATCGTTCAACACACTGTCTAATGCATTTAACATAATTAGGTATGCGTGAGATTGCCACCTGAAGATTGAGAGGATTATAAGGGTGATATTCCCGTCTCTCTTTAGGACAGTGTTCCTAGAATAGATTATTTGCTTTTATATCCAGAGCTCCTTTAGTTTTCACATAATATTGGCAGTCTTCGAAGACTGCTACCTGTAGTTTCCTGATATGGTCAGTCATCCCTGGCTCTCGTAGAATTCGTTGATGTTCTGCAATAAAGACAGCTGCATTTTGTGGCTCAGCACGGATCCAGAGAAGACAATTCTCCTCATTGTGTGCTGCTGACATAAAAGCATTATGCCAAGTAAGCTGATTGGCCAAGAAGGAAATAAAGGCTCTTATTTGGATATCGCCAACAAGAGGAAGGAGACTAAGCTTTCTATCTTTAGGCATAGCCTCATTGTGAAGATAGAGTTCACACAGCAAGTTTTGGTCACTATTTGGTGCTTCTGCAAAGGTCTCAATAAATTGCTGCGGTGTAAACACTTGGTGGGGTCTTCCATCCCTAATTGCTTTTATTTGGGGTCTTCCCACAGTTGTTAGAGTCATAGTGATGTTTTGAATGACTTGTTCAAGCCTATTTTTATCTCACATGGGTACATGTGCAGATTGTATGTAAGATCTTGTCAAGTGGAAGTTCAAGTTTCGATAGTTGAATGTAATAGTCATAGAGTAGTTGAAGAGTCATGAGGGTAGATGAATAATCACAAAGGGGAATATCAAGGGTCGCCCTACCTTTTTCTATATATAGTCCCTCATAACTCATTGTAGGGGCTTTTGGTTAGCCAAGCTTCGGATAAGTGTATCTTAGAGAAAGCTTGGAGAGTATTGTAATGAGCCTTGGCTTCTCCACAGTGCAGAGCTAGTACATCTCTTTGGAGGAGCAGGTGGCAATGATTGTAATGTTCCGCTATCGAGGCTAGTGGTTGGTCATGGTTGTATTGTATGATTGGAACTTTCACTTCTTAATATAATAGAGTCAACATGTTTCATATATATGTTGTTATTGTACTTCAGCTATCTTGTTTACTCTAATGATATATGTATCTATTTTCTTATGCATGCACATATGGACTCTTTTTGTATAAGTATGTATGAATCTTACTGAGATGTGATGTTGGTTTAACCATCACTTTGGATTGCTATATTACTTGCTTTCCAATTTGTGATGCATCTTTGCTCATGTGTTCCCTTACAAGACGCATGCTTCCACAGGTTTTCAAGGGGCACACTCACCTCACTCTCCATGTGTTAGAACCATTCATGCACCTTCCTTGGCTTGTTGCACATGTCATACCCTTGCTACCAATAGGGACATATTACTTGCCTCTGCGCGCAATTGCAATCAAGGCGATACCGTATGACCCACTGTTAGGACTCCTACACCAAACGGTCTAAGGTCTAGTTGGGACTTCTTACCTGGGAGATCCCCTAACATGTTGGCAGGTCCAACACTATTAACAACATGTCGAAGAATTCATAAGATCCAATCTACTAACCCTGGATGAGAACATAATTATAGTTCCCTTGATCGGATCTACAAATTCCATGGGAAGAAAACCATCATGTCCAAAACCATGCATAAAAACCACCTAGAATTGTTTTTTGGGGTGTTGCCTCGAACCCCAAAAAAATTATTCTAGGGCCAGTCATGGAAAGAATATAACACATACCCAACATTCTACCACTTGTTTTTGTCTTTCCACATAGGGTCCCATAGGAGTGCATAGTCATTGATCCAAGGCTGTAATGCCCATTATTTCTTTACACCAAGAAAACTTCTCAGTAACCAAACTACTTCCTTGGTTGCATGAGTGGCTACCATGTATCCAATCTTTGTAGTGGAAAGTGCCACTTATAGATATTGTATCTTACTCATCCAACTGACTGCTCCTCCAAATAGCTTAAATAGATACCCACTTCTAAATCGTCTTCAATCTATATCTTCAATCAATTTGCATCAAAAAATCCACGAATGTCCAATGCTCCTTCGCTAGTTTTGACATAAACCTGCTCAATATTCCCATTGTATGTGAAATGTATGGTTTGGTTTAAACCATGGCATACATCAGGCTACCAACTACACTCACATATGGAACACGAGACATGTCCTCTTCCTCTTGTTCTGTCTTGGGACACTGTTCATTAGATAACTTTACACCTATAATAATATGAACCTTCACTGATTTTCTATCCTGCATATTAAACCATTGCAATATTGTCTCAATATACTTCCTTTGGTTTAAGAAAAGCTTCCTCTTTGCTTGATATCATTTAATTTCTATGCCCAAAATGTAGCTTGCAGCACCAAGACCCTTCATGTCAAATTTAGATGACAATTGGGTCTTCAAATCCTAGATAATTTTTTTTTCATTTCCAATCAACAACATATCATATACATAGAGACAAAATAAATAACATGGTCACCAATTTATTTAAAATACAAGCAATGATCTTCTTTTATGCTGGTGAAGCCAAGTCCCCATATATATGTATTAGATTTCTGATACACATCCTTGTTGACTATTTTAACCAGTACACAGACTTTTTTAACATGCATACCAGTTCTTTCTTACCCTTCACTACAAAGCCTTCAGGTTACTTCATGTAGATCTCTTCTTCCAGATCCTTGTGAAGAAATTTTGTCTTCACATCCAACTTTCCTACTTCAAAATCAAAAGCAATAACAACAAATAAAAGTAATCTAATAGAATCTAACTTGGTAATAGGAGAAAAAATATCACCAAAATCAATTCCCAACACTTGGGAATAACCTTTTGCTACCAATTGAGCTTTGCATTTCTCCACCTTACCTTCTTTATTCATATTCTTCATAAACACCCATTTATTTCCAATGTGTTTCCTTCCATCCAACAACTCCACCAGATTCCAAGCCTCAATTTTATCCAAAGATGTCATTTCTTCAACCATGGCCTCTTTCTAGAGTTTTCTATGTTTTGAATCCATTGCCTCTTTGATGCTTATAGGATCATCATAAGTAATAGATAAATAAAAATTTGAACAAAAAGTAGATGGACTATACCTCTTTGGTTGCCTTCTCTCTCGAGCTGATATTCTAAAAACTAGAGTTTATGGCTCTTCCTCTTTTGATTCTTATTCTGATGTAGAGTCTGATTCTTCCTCCTTCAGTTCAAAATCTATCTTTTTAGGTTCCTTTGGTAGGACTTCATGTTTAATAACATCCTTCACCTCTCTAAACACCACATCTCGGTTGTACACAAACTTCCCTGTTTCTGGGTTCTAAAGCTTATAACCTTTTAAACCATCCTTATACCCAGTAAAGATGCACCTTTCAAATTTACTATCTAACTTGGTTTTTTTCCTCCTTTTGAACATGTACATATGCATCACAATCGAATACTCTAACATGTGAGAGATAAGGCTTCTTACCAGTCCATACCTCATGTGGAGTTTTATCTTATAACGTTGATGAAGGTGATATATTAAATAGGTAACATGTAGTACCCAATTCCTCTGCCCATATTTTTTGTCCTAACCCAACACCATTGGGAATGCTTCTTTCCTTTTCCATCAAAATCATGTTCCTTCTTTCTGCAACTCCATTTTTCTGAGGTGTGTATGGAGTAGTCTTCTACCGTGCTATAGCACACTTCTTACATAACTCTTCAAATTACTTCTTGCAGAACTCTCCACCATTATATATTCTCAATACCTTGATCTTCTTCTTTGTCTTATTTTCCACTAGAGTCTTAAATTCTTTAAACTTGTCAAAGAATTCATATTTCTTCACGAGGAAATATATCCATGTATTCCTTGAGAATTCATCTATAAATGAGACATAGCACATAGACTTACCCAGTAATGGAACTGACATAGGTCCAAACCCATCACTATGCACAAGCTGTAAAATCCCTTTTGTCCCCTTAGAACTTAAGGGTAAACTCACCCAATTATGCTTCCCATATACATAATGTTCATAGAAATCGAAATTTAGAGAGAAATTAGACATACCTTCTACCATAACATTACCATGTAGTATTCAAAAGCCCTTTTTTCCAATATGTCCAAGCCTTTGATGCCATAACATAGTCTTTTCTCCAGAGATCACTAGATTTTCTGCTCCACTTTCAGGAACCATTTAATTGTTGCACCCATCAATAAAAGTGCTACCCAAAAGCTTGTAAAAATTTTCAATCTAAACTCCCTACATCAATACTAGTGCTCCCCAAAACATCTTGTAGGTATCTTTCTCAAACAATATTTTTACCTGCATCATCCATCTTACTTACAGATATCAGATTTTTGGCCAATGCAGGAATATGCAGAACACTAGGAAGTGTTCTAATCCTTCCACCTTACAACTTTAGCTTGACTTTTCCTCGTCTGATTATTTTGGCCTTCTTGTCATTCTGTAAGAAGACATCACCACCATCATACTTCTCATACTTGCAAAACCACTCCATATGGGGAGTGAAGTGAAAGGATGCACCTGAGTCAAACAACCATGCCTCATGATCTACATGTGTACTTGAAGAAGAAGCCAAGTACACATCCCCACCTTCATCTAAGGTGGTTTTCCCCTCTATAGAACGATCATCTTTAGATCCCTTTCCTTTTTTAGGAGTTTTAGATTTGCAATCCTTTTTGTAGTTCCATTCTTTGCTGCATTTCTAGCATACCTTCACAGGTTTTCCTAAAGATTTAGGTTTCCCTCTAGATTTAGATATCCCGCTTGAGGACTTCTTTCTATTTCTATTCTAGGACTATCCACTTACAGACAAGGCATCTCCATTATGGATCTCCATATTTTTCCTTCTCATCTCCTCTACCAATAAGGATGAGACTATTTCGTCAAACTTTAAGGTGGTTGTATTGCTACCTATAGAAACAACCAAACTATCCCATGAATATGGTAGAGAAGACAACAAACTGATGCACTTATCATCATCTGAATTTTTTATATCAACAGATAACAATTGGCTTACCACATTATTAATGGAATTTAGATGCTCTGTCACAAAGTCTCCATATTTCATCCTCAAGTTATACAAATTTTTTCTCAGTATCAATCTGTTCACCGGAGACTTATATTGGTACAAAGTCCCTAGATTGTCCCACAAGGCCTTCACCGTAGCTTCCCCTGATACATTCAATAATACAAAATCTAGAAAATGAATCACATTGTGTTCTTCACCTTCCAATCTAACTTCGCTTAGTCTTTTGTCGAAATTCCTCTTGGTGCCATGCCTAGATCTACAACAATCCACTGATCTCTATCCACTAATAGATCCTCCATCTTGAGCTTCCACAACTCAAAACTATGACCATAAAATTTATCGATCTCTATCTTTCCATTGTTCGTCGTCTTCTTTCACCGCAAGAATCAATTCCACAGATATACCACGAAACATGGTCTACCACAGGTGTTTTGGTAAGTTTTAGTGTCTACGAATAAATGCTTAAACCCCTAGACTAGTAGCTAAGTCTAGAACAACAGTGCAAAGCATTCTATACCTTTTCTATAACCAATATATTAAATAAGACAGTAAAGAAGCCTACCTGTAGCTTTCGCTTACTCCTTATATCCCTTGACCAATTTTGTCGCTCCTTTCTATACTTAATCCACTTGAAACGTACCTACACACAGACATAAGACAAAAACCGATCAAAGCATATGATAATGATCTATTGATTAAACATAGAATGGAATCAAGTTCATAACATATGAAAGCATTAATGAACAATACAAACATATGGAAAAAGTTTTGAACACTTTATTAGTAAAAGGAAGAGTTACAACCTAATTTGCTTGATTCAGTTCCACTACTCCAGTTCAATCCCATCCTCTCCTCATAACAAGAAAGACATTTTGACATCATTACAATACTTGAAACCAACTCAAGTCTCCTACTAACAGCATCTCCCCATAATTCAATGATTTCTAGCCCCTGATCACTTAGATGAGTGGTCTTTTTATAGGTGAATGAAGGAAGTTATGCCATAAATGGTGATAATGAATGCCCTCCAAAACTTAGAATTTAGTTCCATCGAGGAAGGGATATAGGGATTGATGTTCCTTAACTCCTCCCTCATCCAATTTCAAGCCCAAAGGAGTAGATAAACTTGGGAAGCTTCTAGATGCATCCAATGGATAAGAATATTCCCAAACCCCAATGAAATTTCACTCAAATTAGCCAAGCGCAGGCCAAAGAGGGCTCAAGTGCATTGCAATGCACCCTGGCAGTGTATTGGACTACACTGCAGTGCACCCTTATAAAGGCCTGCTTGCGCTAATATTCTTAAAGGCAGTTTTTGGATGCTTTCAGGCATTCTAATGGTTGACTACATTTAGGGCATGTAACAACTGAATTAGGGTTTGATGGGCCCTAACGGTACTGATCTATAAGTTGGGGTTGATGTGCCCAAATAGATCTATAACAGTTGCCCTCTAAAGCATGAAGTCGTAAATATGTATGTCGAGTGAAATGCTTTATCATGTGGAGAGGAGGTTTTGAAGCAGAAGGTGACCTGCATCAATTACAATACATATATAATGATAATTTGATTTTTTCTCATGAAGTCGCTGAGGGAAGGCATACCCATGCTCAACTTATAAACTTTCATTACAAGTACAAATATAGTCATCTACAGATATAGACCCATGAATATAAGGCCATTGTACATTTGATTTAGTACTCCTGAAAATATTACAGCCCAGATGGATGAAACAAGATCCGAGGTCTTCAATCTCGTTCAATCTCTCGTTCAAGTACAATTTTAACCACATGAATAGATGATCTGAAGTCAAACATGGGAATACATCATCTAATTACGAGGCAATGATGTAATCTGTTAACAGACGCAAGAGGAATCATCAATAATAATATGGCCCTCAAGGTACTACAGTGCATTTCACATGGTGTGAATAAATGATTTGATGTCAAACACCATACAAAGTCTTTCAGTCAAATGCTAGTTATGTCAACCTATCACCGGAAGTGAGAAACCTGCCATTGATGTATGCAAGCCTCAAGGTACTCAAGGGGTGTTTCAAAGTCAGCTTCTTGGATAATGTGTTGATGTTGACAAGAAGCGACTCATCACAGGAGGGTATTGATGTATCTCACACCAATGACACGAAACAAGGTAAATGATTTTAGAGATGAAAAATCGACTGATGATAGAAGGTTCAGGAATGGCGGTCATGAAAATGAAGGTTTATGGTATTGCAAAGGATGAAGTTTGAACTGAATGACTTCTCTTGAACATGTCAGTGACACTAAGATGAATTGGTATCGTTGACCCAAAATAAAGTAATGGATGGTATGATAGACCAATGGTGTGATAACCATCAAGCTGAATGACCTAACCCACATAGTCACGATGATGAGGTGAAAGTGTCATGTTTAAGAGCGACTTGCTACCATAAAGTGTTTTCCCCTTTTTCCAATTTTCTCTAGTCATTGCTGACCAATACCTCTTTATTTTTATCAATATTGATGAGGATAATATATGCTTGTTGTATAATTTCACCCTTCTAGTGAATCCATCGCTATTTGATGCTTTAATGAGTCTAGTGAAGGTGAAACTCGGTCTTGTCTAGATGGACAAGTTTATCACTATTTGATGTATTTAATGAGTTTAACAACAATGATAACTCAGTCCTTTTCATGTTTAGAGAGTTTGAAAAGGGACGAAAAGGAAACTCCAAAAGTTCTTTTTCGTAGATTAATCTCTCAAGTCCAAAAAAGCATAAAATAATACAAGAGAGATATCGTTTCCAATCCTTTAACGAGCTGGAAAGGACAAGCACTCAGCAATATTTTCATGTTTAGAGAGTCTGAAAAGAGCTTAAAGAGGACTCCATTTTGAGGAAAGAGTGGTGTTTAGGATAGCATTTGGTTCTGGTGATGTTGGAACTTCTCAAAACATGTTGATTGATGTGAAGAGGCTGGCTAATAAGACCACTCATTGCAACTGTCCCTCAAAAAGGGTAAAACAACCAAGTGAAAGTGTATGATCGTCCAAGCAGATAGTGACGATGGAGGGAGGAAAAACCAAGGCTCATCTGACGAAAGAGACTGATAGAATGTCAATCACAAGGGTTAAAAATGGAAATGGGTTCATTTTTACACAAGCTTGTACCATAGGGAACTATGCTTGGGTTTAGTTTCATGTTTACACAAGCTTGAAACAAAAAACTATGCGTGGATTCAATTTCATTTTTACGCAAGCTTAAAACGAAAAATTATGCTTGAGATTGGTTTACATGTCCCTAGCATGATGAAAGGGAGAGTCTCCTATAACTAGATGGAAGTCGTTGCGATGTAGCAGGACTGTTATTCAACACCTTTTTGGCTTCGTCTAGAAAGGGATAAAGGTGAATGGGGTGATTCCCTTCACATAACCTACAAGGAGACTTAACTTTACCACTAGATGCATGCCCCCAAAGCTTCATTACATTCACCTAAGTAGACTACTCATGGCTATTAAGTGGATGGAATTGAGGTTCTTTTATGAGATCAAGTGAAAGACTCGACTTGGAACTTGGGACCTTGTTTCATTTTTTAATGAGCTTGACACAAGACAAGGAACTCTGCTCATATTCCTTGGTTTCATTTTTTAATGAGGTTGACACAAGACCAGGAACTATCCTCATGAGGCCTATTTCATTTTTTAATGAGGTTGACACAGTAAAAGAACTATCCTCATATTTATTGTTTCATTCTTTAATGAGGTCGACACAAGACCAGGAACTATCCTCGTACCCTTGGTTTCATTTTTTAATGAGGTTGACACAAGACAAGGAACTATCCTCATATTCCCTATTTCATTTTTCAACAAGGTTGACACAATAAAAGAACTATCCTCATGGACTTGTTTCATTTTTTAACGAGGTTGACACAGTAAAAGAACTATCCTCATATTCCTTGTTTCATCTTTAACGAGGTTGACACAAGACAAGGAACTATCCTCGTGAATCTGTTTTATTTTTTAATGAGGTTGACATAGTAAAAGAACTATCCTCATATTCCTTGTTTCATTTTTTAATGAGGTTGACACAAGACAAGGAACCACACAAAAGCAAGAGAACTTAGATTTTATTAAACATAGGAAATTCTGACTAGGTTTGATACTTCCACGTATCACCTGATCGTAGACATGGCTGAACCAAATATTTCTTTCATTCAATCACCCTTGGGCCATATTCCAAGAATGAATGTCAGATATCATGAAAAACCAATCCAAAAGCAACCAAGGGAATCCATAGGTTAAACCACCTCCACCCTCGCCAATCCGTGATCACACCAAAACTGGTGCTCCGATCACAATACCGAACCGAACTTGGAATGCCATCCGAGATCCATCACTATCCTTGAGGAATTTTCTATCTCCTTGTCTCTCAAACTTTACCGCAATCCAATCCCAAATCACTAGTCCTTAAACCGAGACACCTCCCTCAGCCTTTACCGTGTATCCCACCAAAATGGGTCAAAGGATTCCTAGGCCTTTGGGAATGAACCTTGAGACCACCTCCGCCCCAAATTCTGAAATCCATCCGGAAATTCCAAAGCTCATAAACAAGATCAACAACCCAACACATCATGGTGTTTGGAAAAAGGCAAGGCTAGGCTGAAAACGACAGTCATAACCCGACAAAACCATGCCACCAACAACAAGAGAACCATACACCAATATGCAAAGCCATGCATGTCAAAACCATCTAGGAAATCACATTTGAATTATGTTATCTGCAAGTATTCCTATTGAAGATGCTTGATCCTACTCTCCCTTTCTTGATCCTTTCTTTCCTTCCTTTCCTTTTGCTTGCTTTTCCTTCCTTGCTCCAAAGATAGAGTGCTCTAAGAAAATTCTAAGTGTCCAAGAGTGAGTGAGAGAGAGAGAGAGAGAGAGAATAATGAGAGAGCTCCAAAATTGAACTAACCAAGCTTACACTGGCCAAACCTACCAACTAATCCTCAAAAGCCTTTTTATGAATGAGGCATCTATTTTCTTCAATTTCCATTAATTTCCTTCAATTTCCTCCTCATATGAAACTTGTGACCTTTCACCTTACTTTTCTCCTATTTTCTTTTATTTTCATAGACAAGTGTGCCAAAAATTCCTTTTTTCCTTTTCCTTTTTCCAATTTCCTTTAGCCATAAACACATCCAGTGATGCCCACTAGGATATCTTTGCCCAACATTAAGCTTGGAATAAGTGTCCCTTAACCGTGGTCTTATTTTTCCTTTATTAACTTTTATTACATGGAATTTTCACTAGGGTTGTTACGCTGAAGCATTCATAAAACCAAATCCACTAAGCCTGGATTAGAACATACTCGTAGTTCCCTTGACATGATCTACAAAATACCATGGGTAGAAAACCATCATGCCCAAAACCATGCGCAGAAACCATGCAAAAAACTTCCCAGAATTTTTTTTGGGGCCAGTCACGGAAAGAATATAACATATACCCAACAAGTACCTCATAAAATGGAATAACCTACCAATGGAAGAGGTGACATGGGAAGATGAGTTTTTCATAAGCAAAAACACCCACAATTAGTCAAGTGTTGATGAAAACAGTTGTTTTAATGGGAGGGGTATGTTAAGCCCTATATAAGTCCCATTTTAATCCATAAAACCCTTGGTAAGCCCTAGATATGAGTTGTTACATTTATATTGTTATATTGTTATGTCAGTGAGAATCTTTCATCATACCATTTCATTATATAATTGTACCCTTTCTCCTACACACACACACACACAAATGATATCTAGTATTAGGATCATCAAACCTTGTCTCATACATTGTATTCATTATAAAAGGAGGTTTCCCCCTCGAAGTGGACTATAATTATTAGGCTCTTATCATTTTTAAGGTGCATGGTTCATAACAACTTTACAAATCCCATTTTGATTTTGAAATGAATTTCAATAAGATGATTGCAGTGAGTTACTTAATTGTTGATAGTTCATGGCAAATGAAAAACCATTTGTGATAAATGATTGTTCATCATTAACTAAAAATCACTTGGTGTAATGAATAGTTCATGTTAAGCTAAAAAACAACTTGAGAATTTTAATGGTCGAGGGTATCCCATAGAAATTTAGGATGAAAGAAAACCCATGATGGTGGTTGATGATGATAAAAGGGGAGTGGAAAATATGTGATCCAAAAATTGTTATTAAACCATGTATAAGAAAATTTTCTTAAAGAATGAGTGGATACAACCACTGGTGACACATGTATTATGGTGAATGGTGACATTTTTTATCTAGAAAAAGTAATGATTATATTTTTTGTTGACACAAATGTTAGTTAAAACTAATTTAGAGATGAAGATTAAAGAAGATTGAAGATTAAAAAACATAGAAGAAGATGAAGATTGAACCAGTTTATGAGAAAAATGACAATAATTAAATATTCAAATCACAATTATTCATTAAGGGGGCGCGGGGGGGTGTATGAAGGATAAATCCCACTTCTAATCATTCATGTCTAGATAATGTGATTGCATTGTAATATGTAATTAAATAGACTATGCATAAGTATATATAAGAATATGATGAGGACAATGAGAGAAGCTAGGGATGGATATTTCACATAATCAATTTAGAGGTTTATGAGATATTATGGGAAACAATATTTAATGTGGTTGAAGAAAATAGATTTTTTATGGCATTTTGATATGATCACCAATTTGATATAAAGGGACCTATTATACAATAGAAATGCACATGAGAATGAAATATTGAATATAAATTCTTATATAGGGGTTGACTGAGTGTAAAATCCTAGTGTCATTTCCTTGATATAGTTTTGATATACTTGTTAAAGCTTAAATTGGTCAATGTGGACTAGTGCACCTCATCTAGGTGGATTCATGACTAAGCATATATTAGCATAGAACTAAACAAATGCCTAACAACATTGGAAACATTTATTGAGATACCCCTTAGGATATACGTATCTATATATCTATATCCACACACACAAAACTCCTTTTAAGAACCAAGAGATTTGTGTCTTAATTCCATTTTGATCCATTTGAACACTTAATTGAAATTTCATTTGAGAATGACACATGACATAGAAATTGAAGGCTTTATGTTGCTGTGCTTTCTTCCACTTCACCGAAGAATATGGGAACAATAATAGCAAGAACACTAGGTCATTTCAATTTTGAAAATTCCTACAGGAGTTTTGGTTTAGTATTTCATTGATTATTAGATGGATATCCTATTACATTGCAAATAAAAGCTTTGAAAACAATAGAGACTATAATCCCAAATTTCAAAATTTGAAGCGAGGTTCATACCCTTACAAGGACAACAATTGCAATGATATTGTTTTCCTTAACATGTACTCAATTTCCCATGACTCCTTTATTCTTGACACCCAAATAGAAATGTTTTGGTTGTTTTTGTTGTCTCAGAGATGAGGCAAAAGAGGAGGATTAATTCAATGGAAAACTCAATCCTAGTGGGTCAGTGCCTTTCAATGCTCTTTGGTCTAACTAATGTTGTCAAAAGCAAATGAATGTTGGGCAACTATTTGATAAAACTTGTGAAACATGTTGGGTCTTTGAAACAAAAATATTTTTTGGTACAATGCTTAACAAAATTCTTAAACTACTTTTATCCAAATAAGATATATATGATAACCATTATATGTTTATGTTTTTATCAAGAACCAATATCTAATTATCCAATAACTACCAACATATTGTAAAAAATTATTTCCTCAAGATTTATTGCACTTTTAATTGTAATACAACCTAATGAAGCATTTTCCATGTGTATGGGGAACTAAAATGAGATATTATTCATACCTACATGTTTGTCTATATACCCTAATTTTTGAAAATATAATGGCAATCTCATATTGTAAACAACTTCTAATAATTGTAGAGGACTGACCCAAACTTTTATTTCTATAATGCAACATAGAATAACCCAAGACGAAATGAAACATCTAAGTATAATGAAAATTTTAGGAACTCCCATCTCGTAAATTACTCTCCATTGGCACACATGTCTACCAATGATCTCATGTTGCTATTATTGCTTCTATTATAATCCATCAAGATAATCCATTTTTCCCATATAATTTGAATATTTTTTTTTTAATAATGCAAAAGTTATAATCAAAGTAGAAGAAGATACAAATAGATCTCCATTTATCTAACAATAACACCACATGTATTCAATCCCTCCTTAAATTCATATGCACATTGCCACCATTGAGTTGAAGTGAGTGGAAATCACATCCATCCATCCTATTAATGGATGCCACACTATGCCTATATCTAAAAATGGCAGAAAGGCGCCCCTTAAGAAAATCCCTTTAATTTATTTGATGTGGACTTGACATCTAACAACTTTGCTATAAATGAGGGGGCAAATCAAGTAAGCAACTATATAATGTTCATCTTCTTTACGCATATGGCATGCAGCCATGTTGTTGTTAGATCCATTCTCATGATTTATTTTTAATGGGTACAATAGAGATGAATTAATAAGCGATTCAAGTACCATGACACTACTAGTCAATAACACTATTATAATTATTATTATTGATTCCTCCACCTTGGGTGTTATCCCGTGAAGCCAAACATTGTTGTTATTTTAATCTCATCTATGAATGAGACCTAATTACTATGCTAACTTCTTGTGTGTTCTTAACTGCAATAATAAACAAATGCATATAGCCATGAAGAACTTAGTGCCCTACCCCTATCATAATAAATTGTGTTTCAAGAACATGGATCTGAATGATCCAATAATCTATATAATGTTTTGACCTAAAAAAATGTGTTAAAATTTATAATGGAAAATGATAAATAATAAACAAATGCATATAGCCACGAGGAACTTGGTGCCCTACCCCATAATAAATTGTCTTTCAAGAACAAGGATCTCAATGATCCAATAATCTATATGATGTTTGGACCTTAAAAATGTGTTAAAATTTATAATGGAAAATGATAATGATGTGGATAGCGGTCAATATGTGTATCAAACGATAAATAATCTAACCAACGTGTAAATAAGAGTGAAACTAATCAAAACCCCCTCACTTGTGGCCAAGACCAATTCAAAACAAAGAAGAGAAACTTGAATCACTAATTTTAACACAAATCAAAGCCTCAATGGTATTTGGGGACCTCAACCTGTGGTGAATGATTCGTTCTAGAGTTATGTTATGAAACAACAACAAACAACAAACCCAACAATGTTTAAAGATGGAAGCAACTAAATCCACCAAAACTCCTAAAAATATGACAATAATTTTGTCCATTCCAAAGCTCATGCCATTCTTTCCATGCATCCAGATAAACCTATGTTATAATGAAGAATCCTTTCCATACATCAAGATAAACCTATGTTGTAATGTTCTTCCTATAATTAAATTTCAATATTATTTTTATTATTTATCCTTTAATTTAATTATAATAATAATTCTAATTCTAATTCTTTCACTCGTTAAATAAAGTAGAGAAATTTTCCAAAACCAATACAATAAATGAGAATATCATTTACCATAATCTTGTCCAAAAACAAAAAGCAAAAATCAATGTAATAATATTGAACGGGGGTTTTTGAAAAATATTATAATTACTAGCTAGCCTTCAAGGTGGGGAGTGCTCTCCAACATGCGAGGAGAGGAACGCCCTATTAAACAAGGGTAGAAGTCCTTTTAGCTTTGCTAATATGTAATGAAAATTCTTAAACATCAGCCGCTACATCAACCGCCTACCCCTCTTAGGAGGAAACTATTCCTCTCAGGAGACACAAATAAGGAAAATATTCCTCAGGAGACACACATAAGGAAAGTAATATGAAAAAGGGCAAATCTGCTCAGAAAAGTATTGTCATGGTCAGATCTACTATTCTACTGCAGGGGACCTACAATGAGATTAGAATAAACAAAGGATACAGAGCATTGTGAAAGAAAGCTCTAAAAATGCTGTAGTCTCAAAACCTCTAAGAAAGCTCCTTAACGACATTAGACAGCTCCTGTATTTTCTGCTCCTCGGAAGAGTTATCTGAAGGTTGAGAATTTTGCATTTCAGCAAATGCTGAAATTTGTTGAGAAACTTTCTCACTGCTAATCCCTTCAAATAGTTGTTTTCTAACTATTTCGTGCAACTGCCCTACAAGCTGTTTCTTTAAAGCACCGAAAGCCATCTCCAACCTCTCCAACTGCTCTGTTGCATTGTTATTATACATAAATAAACCATAATAAAGATCAAAGCTGTCTCCACAAGTGTTGTCAACAATTCCGAGCAATGTTTCATAACCTTTAGTATTAATTGGAGTAGATTCTAAGTTCAACTTGGCTAACATCCTCCCCACACTGTGGGTAATAAATTGACTTTCAGCAGCATTACGATCATGTTCAGCACATGACATCTCAACCATCCTGCATCCTTCTTTTGCAAATATATCCAGAAACTTATAGCAACGTTCTGCTCTTGCTCCTTGGCCAACTCTAACCTTCTCATAAACAAAGGGAAGGCCACCCCACCCAGCTTTCCCGCTCTCAGGCCCAAACATAGGATGGGTGCACAATATATCAAATTCTGGAGGCAATACCTGTAAAAATAGATTGCGTGGAAACTCTTTGACCGAAAGGACATCTGCAAATAATGTGTTTCTCTTCAGTCTTTGAGTTGGAAACGACCTCAACACAGATTCTGTCGCTATGATGGATGAACATAGCAATATCACCTCAGGATGCTCTTCACAAAAATCATCTGCGTCATTGAAGAAAGAAACTCTCATCTTTCGAGCAATCTCCCCATAATCTGTTCGAGAATGAGCCAATACCGTATGGCCTTGCTTAACAAGGGTTTTTGCAAGAAATTGACCAAAATTACCAAATCCAACAATACCTATCTTTAACAGACCATTTGTCTCCAGGTCTTCACTTTTCTTGGATTCATAATCAAATGGCTGAGCAGAATCCAATGCTTTAATCTCCATATGTTTGAGAAAGAAAGTATGCTCTCTATTTTGTTTCTTCCCAACAGAAAACAGAGACATTGGTCTACTGTTACATACACGTGCCGGTAACCAAGGCTGTTTGACACCAAAACAAGGCTGTGAAGACTGAAAGCAAACAGCTGAAGTTTTAAATGAAGCAGCCATGCACTGAAACTGAGACATCTCCGAGCTTTTGGCGTACTTGTACTGCAGGTTGGAGTAAAATGATGCCTGATCCTAATTTGACCGCTTCAATGTCTGATCCTAATTTGTTCCGATTCAAAGAACGCTGAAATGTCAGATCCTCATTTGAATCTCATTCAAAGAACGCGTATATGCAAAATAGTATACACACAGATTTTTGACGGTTATATGCTACATGTAAAATCGAAGAAATAGCTGAACAAAAAAATAAAAAGCTAAAAATAAACAAATTCTTCAGTTGAAATGCTCAATTTCTTACATATGCGTGACACTGAAATCCATAATTTCATAGTGAAAGAAACAATGTTTGAGCAGCAAAAACAACATACTTACTGTGAGAGTTCCTAATTCAGGATATCTTTAATTTTATCATACGAATTTTCTGATATTAAGGCCTAAGACGCCAACAGCTTGCAGACAACACAGAAAAAATTTAAAACTAAAAATAAAGATACAAATTTGTCTTGCATCAGACCTCGAAGCCAAATCCTGCTAGAGATTTAAAGAACACAAAACACAAATATGAATCGTCATCGCCAAGGAAAAATGGCTGTATTTACCTGAAAATGCTCAAACCCTTTTCACTGAGAGAATTCAATAAAAAGCACTTACCTGAGTCGCTATTTATAAACCAATGTAAAACGGAAGATCAGGTGAGGCATTATTTACCAGGCATTATTTACCAGACGCTCCCGTCCATCCAACCGCGTGGGATGCTAGCTGTAAAACAGGGGAACAATGACAGCTGTAGGTAATCCGGGTAAATTCGATGCACGTGAGACTTGTGACACACGTAACTTGCAACATTAAACGAAACAAAAGTCAAAACTGGTATGTCGGTAACCAATTTACAGTTAAAAACTGGTATGTCGAAACTAGCGATTATTGCAATGAGAATTTTTTATTTAATTTGATGTGAGAAATTACAAGTGAACATAATTCACCTAATGTTGTAACTACACCTATTGCAAGTGAACATTCCACGTATATTTGCTTGGATTAAATGACTACGAAGACCTTTCGAGAGGCTCTATTTGGCGCGTACACTATTATGGAGAACAATTTTATTATTATTATAATAATTAGTTAATTAACATAATTTATAGTTATTATTTAAGTTGTATATCAATAATATTTTTAAACAAGTTTTGGTTAGCATTTAAATGAATCTATATGAATAAAATTTGGACTATAAAGTAATTAATTTTTTTTAATTGAATTTGATTAACACACAACTCTTCTCCATCACATATTGCTTCATGCTTGTTGTGATAGATTGATTAATTGAAATTAGCTATCATAATTTTAAGAGAGCGTGTATGACATGTTAATCCTTTGGAGCAATAAAATAAAGTATTTATCTGGCCAAATAAATACTTTATTGATTACATTTAAAAAACTTGAATGCATAAACTTAACTACCTAACTACCTTAATGTGCTCAAAAGGTAAAAAAATATGTAAATTATGATTATAAGTTCAACACTTTTTTAAAGATTACTAAAAATTATAATTATAAAAAAGTAAAAGTTTCTTTTATGTATATATATGTGTGTGTGTATGCAAATATAAAAGAGAATTGTCTACATTTATATAGATTTTAGTAAATCATTGCGTTAAAACAGATAAAATCACTATGTTAACAACTTCCGACATTCACGTGTGAATTAGTAGCCAGACAATAGACATTGTAACCAACAATGAACATTGTGATCACCTTTGATTATTTCGAGGAGTTTCTCAACTGCTCTTCTCTAAAGTCCTTGTGAACAAGGAGACTCACAATCTCACTATAACCAACAATGTAATCACCCTTGATTATTTCGAGGTGTTGCTTAACCTGCTCTTCTCTAGAGTCCTTGTGAACAATGAGATTCACAAGCTGAGTATAAGGTCCTTTATCCCTGAACATAAAAAAATCTCACTTCGAGTATAAGGTTCTTTCTCCCTAAATATAAACGATCCCACTCACTTAGATCCCACTCACTTAGTTTTAATTATTAAAATTAATTAAAATCTAAAGTTAAACTTTTTTTAATTTATTTTAAAAAATAATTTTGTTGAATAGATTGGACACTCATATATTAAAGTTTTTTAATTTTCGATGAAGTTACACATTATTTATTTAGTTTTTTAAGTTTTGATGAAGTTATACATTATTTATTTTGTTTGAGATTAAGGTAATATAATCACAAAATGTTGGAATGTCTATATATAATGTAAGTTATGTTTATATTATATTTAATTTACAGATATAATTATCATAAAAATTAATTCGAATAATTTTTATATAAATAGAATTATCAAATAATTTTAAATAAATAGCATTATAATATAAGATGCCTATCTTAGTTTAATGAAATGAAAAAAATGAATTTAGCCAAAATGCAGCAATCTAATAACAATAAGTAATTTTAAAAAGAAATAACTAATATGAAGATATGGGTATTGTTCTAGATTTATTGAAATACAATGTTAAAGTAGGGTATTTAGGCCTTTCATTAAGAGATGAAGAAAATGAACAAGGGTATTGTTCCAAATTTATTGAAATACATGATTAAAGCAAGGTATCTAGCCCTTTTATTAAAAAATGAAAAAAAAAAAAAATAGAGCTTTCCTTTATGTGGAACTCGATCTAATGTTCAATACCCATAAAATCAAGCCTTTTATTTAGTGGTCAATAAAATGAAGTATTCTACATGCAGAAAGCTTCCTTAAAATGAATGTTTAAGACCACTCAAATTGTACATAAACAAAAGGGACCCATTGTGTTCAAGGCTGCTCATAAAATGAGTGTTCAAAGCCACTCAAATTGTAGATCAATTGTGTTCATGGCCACTCAAATTGTACATAGAAAGAAGGAAAAATTAATTGCTCACCTAATCCTCTTCAATTTTGTAAAGCATATTTGGATTACTCTACTCTTCACGGATTTTAAACTTCACATAAGCTTCTAGAATCTTGGTTGGTGCAAAACCATACGCAAGACATGTCCCTATCTTGGGACTTTCTTACGCATAAATACTAATTACAAATTACAACAAAAAACTATAACAAAGACACAGGCAGAAACACCAGCAACCGTGAGACAAAGCTCACACAGCTTCATTCACCTTTTTGCTCAATTACATCACACTTATATAGGAAACTCACTCACCTAAACTTCCTGAATATGTGCAACCAATTCCTAACCACTCACAACTAATTCTGTTCAACTGCTCACAACTAATTATGTTCAACTGCTTACAACTAATTCTATTTCTGCATTATTCTCACATCCTCCCTTAATGGAGAAATGGATTTTCTACAATACCTAACTGACTTCTAAAAAATTCAAATTTGATTTTACCAAGGGCTTAGTAAATATATCAGCCACTTATCCTTGGTGTTACAGAAAATATCAATCAATTTCATTTGACTCATTTTCTCACGTACAAAGTGGTACTGTAACTCAACGTGTTTTGTTCTAGCATGGTAAACTGGATTATGTGCTAATTTGATAGCACTCTGATTATCACAATTGATACATGTTGCACCACTTTGCGCTTCATCAAGATCTGCAAGAATTCTCCGCAACCAAATAGCTTCACAGGTGGCATTGGTCAAAGCTTTGAACTCTGATTCTGTTGATGATAAAGAAACAGTTGGTTGTTTCTTACTACTCCAAGATACGAACCCTGATCCAATATGAAATGCATAGCCAGAGGTAGATTGTCTGTCATCTGGATTTCCTGCCCAATCTGAATCAGAAAAACCTGTCAGTGCAACATCAGATTCATCAGTATACATAATACCAAGATTTATTGTTCCCTTTAAGTATCGGAGAACTTTCTTTGCAGCATTCCAGTGATTTCCTGAAGGCTTAGCCATGAATTGACTAAGGATACTGACTGAGTATGCAATGTCTAGTCTGGTAGTGGTGAGAAAGTTCAAGCTTCCCACTAACTGACGATATAATGTTCCATCTGCCTCTTTCGATCCATCTTCTTTGTACAACTTTGCATTCTGTTATAAGGGAGTTGACATAGCTTTGCAATCTGTCATATTGAACTTTTTAAGAATCTCCTTTGTGTGATCAAAGTTTTACCAGGTTCTCTCCATACCTCAATTCCTAAACAGTAATGCAATTCACCCAAATCTTTCATTTCAAAAACCTGTGACAACTGAACTTTAATTTCTTCAATTAATTTGTGAGCACTGCCTGTTATAATGAGATCATCCACATACAAAGATATTAAAGCAACATTTCCTTTTTCATCTTTCTTAACATACAAGTTAGGATCATTTTTGCTTTTCACAAATCCATTCTGAAGAAAGAAGGTATCAATCTTTACATACCATGATCTTGGTGCCTGTTTCAAACCATACAGTGCCTTTCTTAACCTGCAAACCAGATGCTCCTGTCCCTGTTTGACAAACCCTTCAGGTTGAACCAAATAAACTTCTTCCTTTAAATCACCATTTAGAAAAGCATATTTAACATCCAATT
>APFE030519346.1:198563-215194 GCA_000404065.3 Pinus taeda
GATTTTTCATTATATTCCTTTCAATGTTACAATACATATTTATACATGCCGAAGCATCCAATACCATGGACCGAAAACCATAGGTAGGTTCACCCAACCTAATATAGGGTCCAAAAAAAATTTTTCTCGGGGCGTTGCCCCGAACCCCATAGAGGGGGGCTACCCACCCCCCTCAAACCCCCCGGACAGGGGGGATGCCGCCCCCCCTGTGACCCCCCTGCTATGCAATCGACGCAACGAAGGGGGGGCTCTGCCCCCCCTCTAACCCCCTGGTTCACTACGTAGGTTATTCGTGGAAAGAATATAACACAACCCAACAGTTTCAATCCACACTTTCAATCAACTGCATGTGAAACTGGTATATTCTTGCAATCATGCACACAACATATGACTTAAAAACCCCTCCTTGCCAAGAGTTCATAGCGCACACTCATTGGCCAAGGATTACATAAAAAGTAATTAATGCCTCAAATACTAATAAGGAAAGGCCACAATATCATCTTTGCGTCTTGAAGTGATGAGAAACATGCCATCATTTTTACATTTACTTGCAACATATGATTTACAATGGTGGCCATAACAAGCTACCACCCCTGAAAAAACCATCTTAATAATTAGACCACCATGAATGGTGTGGATTCATCTGTTGAACATGTTCACCTTTCGGCTCCTCTAGCGATGTTTTCAGAACATGGAGCATTAGACACATGATTTGTTGGTGTCCTTCTTTATTGCAATGATTACAATGATTCTTTCTCCTCCAAAATTTTCGGGCCACCTTGGGGCGCTTTTGCTTGTTGTTCCTTCAATAAGTGTTCATGGAGCCTTCACTATCTCTAGACTGTGAGGACGAAATTTCATCATCTATCGTTGGATGGTTACTAGCTGTATTGGAGCTTTCCCCATTTCCTTTCTGGTGTATTCGGGTCTTGCATGGTGTGGAAACTCCTTGAATTTGATGGGGTTTATGATGCCTTGGCCTTTGATGCCGAGGCCCTTTCCTTGATATCCCATTTTCTTCATTAGTTTGGATCCAATCCCTGTAGTATGTTTTTCAAAAGCAGCAAATCCATCATCATGAAAATCATATGAAATCGGAGAATCTCTTTTTACCTCCAGATAGCTATGTTGCAGCTTTTCCAAGGCCTCCTCCTTGGCTTGCAACTAGCGTAGTAATCTTTGGTTTTCTTCCCTTTCCTCCTGTAGAAGCCTCCTTAGCTCAACATTCTCTGCTTGGATGTGGTGGTTGATCTCCTCAAGTTCTTGGCGTCCTACTGTGGGGAGTGCCCTTTTCGTTATGTCGGTTGAAATCCTTGATTCATTGCCGGAATCAGAGCGCAAATCTATGGGTCCTCCTGCCGCGATCCCAAAGGCTGCAAACTTCATCTCGTCGCCGGAGTTAGATCCCAAGTCAATGGGCCTACCCCATGCAAATCCTATAGCCGTGACCTTCTCATCTTCATCTGACTCAGAATCTTGGCTTTGCTGCATGATGGCAATGGCCTTCTGCTTCCCCTTTCTATGATTCCTCTTAGGTCTCAGCTCAGGGTGTAGCTTCCATAAATTCTCTTCATCATGCCCCTCTTTCTCACAATGTGTACAAGAGGGCTTTTCTCCCCTTCTCTTGGTTGCTGCAGTTCTCTTTGAGTGGTCATCTTGTCCATGTGTTCCCCTGTTTTCTAGATGGATGGCCTTTACATTGGCCGAGTCAATGGTAGTAGGTTCAAACAATAATAAGGAATGTCTAATGCAACTATGTAATGATCCAATATACTTGGTTACTACTTCAGGTGAGTCAAGTGCAATGCCTAAATTAAGTGCTTGTTTTCTAAACTCCTCTGTAAAACTTTGCACATCATGACCTTTGCCTTACCTTAAATATTGCCAATCCATTAAGGCTTTTTTCTTATAACCCAAGGGATAAAATTGTTCCTTTAATGCATAAATGAAACTAGGCCATGAGGAAGGAAGATTACCCCCACTCTTACTGCTTTGCAATTTTCTCTCCCACCAGACGAGAGCGATGCCACTCAGCTGAAGAGAGGCTAGCTGAATCTTTGCCTTGTCCTCTGTGATCTGCTGAATCCTACAGTAGATCTCGATTTTCCTAATCCAGTTATTAAGCTTCTCTACATTACTTTCCCCGCTATACATGGGAAGATCAAATTTGACATCTAATTTAAAGAAAGGTTTCTTAGATGCATCCCTTGAATTTCTACGATTATAGTGATGAGAGGAAGAATAACCTTCACTCGTGGAAGGAGAAGGAGGGGGTTCTTCTCCACCATTTCCATGTGTTGAACTTGTTCTTCTAGTTTTCTCTCTTCTGCTTTCTCTAGCCTTAAAAGAAACTGACCGACATTCTCTGCCAATAAATAGAAGGTTTTTCGGAAATTGCGCTCCTCTTCAAGACGAGCCTCTTCATCTGCCATGTTTCTCCTTCGATGTGCATGCCCCACTTCAGGATCAAAAGACTCTAGTTTCCCTTCGCCTCTCTAGAACATGTTTCTTGTTAGCATACAAAAATGCAATTCAAATCTAAAAATACTTGCTCTGATACCACTTGATCCAGGTTATCTTTTTCTTATAGATGTATTAAAGAATTACATGAATAATTTGTAGCTTAACCATAGGGAATTAATGTGCACATGAGAGAAGAAGAAGAAGAAACACATGAAGCATAAGAAGATGACAAGAAGCTTGATAATGGAGTTCGTCCATCTTGGACTACGTCTCCAGGCCCTGCTTGATCAATGGGGAGGCCTTCATTCATTAAATGGCATCAGAAATAGAAATACATTCACTAGTTACAAAAAAAGGAGTCTTATACCTCCATTCTGAAAGATGGCTGAAAAATGCAGAACTCAGATGGATAAATGGATAGTGCCATTATGTTTGTGGCATCGAGAAGGGCTGAAACCATATAAAATTCGTCAAAATTTTGACAAAATGAACTTCCTCCCCTCCTGCAAGCTCCCGCCTCGAACCACCTGCACTGTTCTCTGCCCCCTGCACTTTTCTATGTTGATCATGTTTTATAACATTCTTTTGTTACACAAATGCTTAAAGCGGGGAGCTTGTTTTTTTATAATATAAGACGTTTGAACGAAAGGATCGGCGGGCATGATGAATCTGACCATCCGACCTTTCTTTGCAACAAAACCCCCAAAATAGCCTTTTTCCCTTCAAAACAATAATACACGAAAACACTGATAAATTCGACCACAAAGCTTAAAATCCAGAACTCAAATTATATCCAATCTCCCCTATTCTCTTGTCAAGTCTGCGCTTATCACATTCGCTACAGCCCGGGGTTCTTCCTTCATAACATAGCATATGTCGACACCGATCGCCGACGCTGATATCGACAATTGTAACGTCGCTTGGTCTGGGGTCCCGACATCGCATATAGCCTGCCCTTGATTGCGATAAGTTGGAGATCACTAATGAGGGGTTCCTTTCACTTGGCCTTAAGTCTGCCCTTTGAACCCTTCCAATTGCGATTTCCCTTTATAAGGCTTTAAGCCCATTTTTTAGAAGAAATGCCTCCTTTTTCAAAGGAACAAAGGCACACTTCTTTTTGCGATAACTTCATCATCCGAAGTCCATTTTATCCCATTCAAGTTGCAGTAGATTCAGAATGAAAAGATCTACACAATGGGACTATTTCTAGGAGCATCCTTGGACTTTCATTTTCCTTTATTTCCTACAAGTCAACCCATAACTTGGATTTCTTCTATCTTCTTCATTCGAACTCAGATTGGAGCACCATTCACACCATTGGAATCAAGGAGACGAGCACTTCAATCTTATGTCAAGATAATTTCCTTTCTGCCACTTTGAATTTTGAGCTTTTCCCATGCCACTCTGTCTAAAGATCCACTTGGATCACCACTAACCCAAAATGTAGGTGCGTGTTAGAGATCAATGACCAACGCCACCTTTCCAACTTCAAGGACTCATACATCAACACAAGTGTTAGCCAAATGTCTCCCTGGACAATGCTTCACTTGCAAAGCCTCAATTCCCCTTGATCCAGCACATCAAGAATAACAAATCTCTCCCAATCAAACTAATTTGTAACCAACATGATTTCCTTCGAGGGATTCATCTGTACAAATGCAACCCCAATCAATAACATAATTTCACATGTACATAATCAAATATAAAACCCATAAGTCTTATAGACAACAAATGTTGCTTCTCATCTTTTCATAGTAGGACTATCAACCAAATCTTTGACAAAAGATTCCTTGATCATATGTTTTCCTTCCCACTTCAGATGCAACAACATATTCTTCAATCGGATCTTGCTTTCCTTCTTTTATAAACACTACAAAATGCATTCTCCAATTTCCTTTTATTGCTTATGGACTTCACTCAGAATTACAGCTACTAGTCCCGCTCTAAGGCATGACACATGAAGCAGAGAACCATATATATCACACCCTCTCAAACAAGAAGCGCCTCTTTATCCGAACTCCCTCTTAATCTTAGGGATATCTCTTATATTCATGTTTCCTATGGGAGATCAAGTTCTTCTTTTCGAAATCAAAGAATCTTTGTGGCTTCCAGCTATTTCATCAGATTTATTATCATACTCTTCATTCTTGTCACATTGAGCATCTTCACCAAGTTTAAGATTGCGTACCAGCACAATTTTTTTGTTACTTCGAACATCTTCACCAAGTTGAAGATTGTGTACCTACACAACTTGCTTGTCACATTAAGCATCTTCACCAAGTTGAATATTGTGTACCTGCACAACTTAGATAGCAAGTACAACCAAATCTATAGAATCATGATGTTAGCCATATCAAAATCACGGAAGCATTTCAATTTTATTCATATCAGATACCCAAAATTAATATAAACAAGAGACATATACCCTTCAACATCTTTCTAGGGGCTTTGTTATACACCCTATACTATTTCCATAACAACATTCATTCCATCTAAGGTTTCAATATGTCTTCCAAAGGTATGACATACCTTACTACAACATATAACAAACCCTAGAAATCATTCTCACAAATATGGATCTACAAATTAGCTAACAACCTTTCAAAATACATGTGTTAGAATTCTCACTAGGAATTTATACAAATCCTAGATTTCATACAAAATAATCAATCAAAATTAATCACAACTTAGTCATTAACCTGACTAGCTTCCATTAGGGTTAGTTCAAAACCCCTAGATTTTCAATCAACCATATTAACATGACCAACTATTACTAGGGTTATTTGCAGCAATCTTATACAAATCTCAAATAATGATATTCGAGAGAATTTACTTTGACTAAGGTTTAAGCCCAAAACCTTATATTTCCAATCTCAACAACCATTACATGCATAAATCCCAAATTGTTATATTTCACACTATACAATGTCAATATTATGGTTTAACTATAACACCCTAGGTTTCCGAACATCAACATCCTATAAGTTTAGACAAGTAATTCATTAAATCCTAGGACTCACGACCATCAATGACTAGGTCATCACACATATCTATAAATTCATAACCATGCATAAGCATATCACATGTCCAATAACATAAATACATCTATCTTAGACCAAGCTAGGGATTAAACCAAAAGGACATATCTCTATATGCCTAGATTTCATCATCATGAAAACATACATTTGATATCATGTGTTAGACAAACCCAACTTCACAACAATATCACATAGTAGTTAGACACACAATCATTTTGATTATACTAGGGTTTGACCTAACAACACACACATTATTACAAAAAATAAATTCTAAGACAATATGAGGGTATTACTCACACTTTCCACCAAACCCTAATATTCAGTTCCAATGTGGAAACATATCAAACCCTATATTACCAAAAACTTCAATGGTTCAAGGATTTTAGATCTTATCATTCCATCCTAACAAGTTAGGATTTCCCAATCATACAAAAATCCTAAACATGAAATCATCAATAAAGACTCCAACTATAATTTCACAATATCCCTAATTAGTTTAGGGCTTCAGACATTCAGAACAACATACCCTTCGGTTAGGGTTTTACAGAACTTGTCTAGGGTTCTACCAAATCAGATAAGAGTGGGGTGGGTAGATTTATCAAGAGATGAATCACCCAAATAATAATCCCTATGATTCAATATTACTAGTCATAACAAGGTTAGTAATATATCATCAAATGAATAATACTTTCAATCAATGAATTCAAAGAATACCTTTGTTTCTTGACGAACCTTGTCTTGAGAGACCCTCCTTCTTGTAGATGTTTTTGCTAATCAAGACAACAGAGGGATAAAGGTGATTAGTATTCGATATAGTAAAAAATTGAATGAGTACATGAACCTAAAACTGAAAATACATGAGATACTTATCTATAAATTCTAAAACATATAAAACAAGTTATGTAAAGAAAATGACTTAATAGTGTAAGTCCCTAATGTCAGATTCTTCGGGATTGACTTTCTTTGAGTCTCATTCTTCAACAAAGTTGGCTTGATCTCTTCCTCTCTTCTTATTCCTAGGATTCTCGGTGACAGTCACTCTTATAGTGACCCTTTTTCTTCCTTTGTCCCTTAGATCTCTTTCCTTTATGATGAGAAACATAAGCATTTGATACTTCTTCAGGATTGACAGACATAGAGACCCTTAATTCTTCTTGACTACATGCAGCCCATAATTATTCAAAGGTGGGAGCTACTTGACCGATGTTATTAATAGTGAAAAAATGCGACAAGGCTTCATACATCTCATGAGCATCATTGATGTTAGATATGAATGGGACAAGATGGTCTTTTATCCCTTGTACCATCAAATTCATAGCCACCAATTTTAGATCCCTGAATTTCTCCTTTTCGGCATCACTGTATTTTTCCCTAAGGTTCTTTACATTTCCTTTAACTAGATCTAATACCTTGTTCTTCTCGAGGATTAGGTCAATCCTATTCTTCTAGGATCTAAAGTTATATGCTCCTTCAAGCTTGTTCTCACCCTTAATAGAGTTAGACATATTCCTTGAACATGATAGATTCGTTCCCTGAGATAGTGCCTTTGAATAGATATGCCTTTTTCTTCTTTCGTCACCAAAGCTCCGATACCATGTTGTAAAATCAGAAAGGTAGTGAAGATTTTCTTGATCTTGATAATTACTTGTGAGGTTACTAGTTATTATGTTTATTTATATCTTCTTTCTTTAGTTCATAAATCAATTACACAAAGCGACGACACATAAAACAATGAACACAAGATGTAGGAACATGCCAGGGAAAAACCCCCCTCGAGGGGAAAACCCAGTCAAAGTAATTATTCCTTTCAATTGTATTCTTTGAAACTCTTCATCCTATACCTTGATGAGACCTTCCCTCCACACCAAGTCAGCCTCTAGAAGATTGAGCTCTTTCCAACAACTTTGACTATGCAACAAATTGTGGTAGCTAATGGCTTCCGGAAGTAGTCCAACTTGGGAGACTTTATTCTCTCAATCTAGAACACGAAATAAAGAGATATCACCACCAAAATTTCGATTTTCCTTGACTCCTTAGATTCCCCCAAACTCACATTCACTTTGTCTTCCTGACAAAAGACTTTCCCAACCTCCTACTTCACACTTTTGCCCAACAAATAGATTTTCACACTTCTGCCCAAAAGAGAGAGAATGAGAAGTGATGCTATGAATGAATTCATAGTCCCTCCTTTTATAGGCCTCTTGTGGGGTAGAATGGGTCCTTAGGCCGACTTGATCTTCTCTTAGGCTGACATAGTGTGGAGGTTCCATAATTCATATTTTACTCAATATTAAACTGATTTACATGATTCAAAAACCCAAGAAGGGTCTCTTTAAATATAAAATAATTCTATAGAATCAAAATAAATCCTAGAAGTCCTCAATGGGGAATTTGACCTAAAACATGGTGCTCCAAGCATGAAACCCATGCTTTAATAAGTCACAATAATAATAACAAAAAATATTTTCTTTATTCTTTTGACATGTACATTACATAATGACTCAAGTACATTATTGAAGACCAAACATAGTTATTTTTTTCTAACATGTTGGAAGATAACGAGATGAAGGGATTCATAGACAATGATATTCTTGAGCCTCCAACAATTGATGCTCAAGATATGGAAGAGTGGAAGAAATGTGTGGCAAGATCATATTGTCTCAAATCTACATGGGAAGGATACACCATATGAAATGTGGCAAACCTTGATAGACTTGTTTTAGAATAACAGTGACCACAGGAAGTTGGCACTGAAGGAAAAGCTTCGGAAGATCAAGATGGAGAAGGGTGACACATTACCAAAATACTTGATCAGGTTCACTCAATGTCAGTATGAGCTTGGGAGCATTGGTATTACAGTTGTTGAAGATGATTTGGTCACCCTAGCACTTCTAGGCCTTCCAAAGAGCTATCACAACTACTAGGATTTGGTAAATGGGAGGGAGCATCTACAAAAGTGGGAGCAGTTGTGGTTTGAATTGGTGCAAGAATAGATATGGTGGAATACGAGAGATGGAACCTCATCCAAGCATGATGATGAGGAGAACTATGCCTTAGCTAGAAAGGAACAACAAGGGAAAGGGAAGAAATCCCAATCCAAAGGGGATTCCATTTAGGGCGACAAGAAGGACTTGTCGAAGATTAAATGTTTTCACTGTCACAAGCTGGGACACTATGCCTCGAAGCGTCTACACAAGAAGGCTGACATGAAGCCATCATGAGGAGCGACACGTGAAGCTATTTATTCAAAATTCAATTTGGATTTCGCCCTCATTGCATGCATGGTGACATCAGTGATGGGCAGTGTGTGGTATCTGGATAATGGAGCCTCATTCCATATGATCAAAAATGGATTTTGGATAGATTCCTAAGTCAAGGTGTTCCTCTCAAAGGAACAATGAAAGTCCAAGGAAGTTCCTGGAACTAGCTCCATTGCAGAGATCATCTCATTCTAAATTTTCTGCAACTTGAATGTAAAAAAATGGACTTAGGATGCAAAAGTTATCGCTCAAAGAAGATGCCCTTTTTTCCTTAGAAAAAGAGGCAAAATCCTTAAAAATGGCCTAAAAGGCATTATGAAGAAAATCACATCGGAGGAGGCCAAAGGCAGATTTAAGCAGAAAAGGGGAAGCACCCCCGATCACCGATTCCCGACATATCGGTTCGGAGGAAGGCACATGCATATAACATAAAACGAGACCCAGGCCAATACGATATCACGATCTCCGATATTGGTGGATTGCAATCGTCGACGACATAAGGCTAAGGACAGACCCCTGCATCGAGCGATATTGCGATTACCGATATTGGCGAATAGCAATCGGCATTGGCATCAACCATTCCATATGCACATAACCATGGGTCCATGCGATACACGATTGCAATATCGCAAAATCACATCGGAGCAACACCCTAGAGTGGGGACTGATACCTACGCGACTTGCAATATATATCTGGACCCAACGGGGTTATGAATGCCACTTCTAAATGTTTCAAGTCCACCATAAAAGCCGTTTTGTGATATTTTAAGTGTTTTAATGTATTTTTTTAAAAGGGAAACCACAAAACGGGCACTGAGACATGCGATAAGTGATTACAGGTGGACCGATAGAAGTATAAAGTGGATTTAAGGATTTGTGAAGTTTGAAAAAACGACGGATTGACGAATTTTCCTGTGTTTTTAATGTATTTCTCTGTGTAAACAAAGAACACATTTTTTTTTGGGATTTCAAATGCCCGAAGGTCCTTTCGGTTATAGCACAGGTGGCCACCATCCCTGAAGGCGTTTGGCAATGATTGCTAACACTCAGAGGGGAATTCGAACGGACAGAGGTTGGGAGCCAGAGAGCTCGAGAAAGGGGAAAATGAACAGACAAGTGCCAATTGTCTTTAAAGCCACATACTAATAGAGAAAAAAGGGGAAGTAGGGGTTGTTGCTGAAACCGAGCATAGGTAGTGTTGAGATAGGAGTGCAAAAAGCAAAGCCAAAGGAGGCTAAGGCAAAAGAGAGTAGCACCGAAAGGCAACAGCAAAAACAAGCAGCGCAGAAAGCAAAAGCTGAAGTGCAGAGCAGCCAAGGGAGTCACTTGGAGTTCAAGTGGAGAGCTAGAGAGTTGTAAACTGACAGAGAGCCAAAGAAGCAAGAGCCAAGATCTAGAGCCAGTGTTGAAGAGCTAGAGCTAGAGCCAAGGGCCAGAGCCAAGAGCCAGAGCTAGAAGCCAAGAGCTTCAAGAGCCAGGTATCAAATGGTGTCAAAAACCATTGTTTCTGTGTAAAACAATGGAGTTGAGCCAATTTATTGTACAAAGGACTTTTCCATAATCCCAGAGAGCCTAGTTGAGGTGATTAGAGCTCAAGGACACACAACCCAAGAGTTTTGGGTGAACTTGATATTAAATTTCTGTTCTGTGTCTTTTGTTTATTGCTGCATTAGTTATTATTGTATGCATTTACATATCAACATAACAACAAATGTTAAAGTACATAAACAATCAACAATAAACTTAAGCATATACCTTAATGTCAAGCACTTATTAATTCCGCATTGGTTCAATAAGACTTGGGAATATTTAAGCTTTGGAAGTGGGAGAGGTTCTTGTAAGTTAGACAAGAAACCTAAGAGCCCCATTTTCAGATCAGGTGGTATCAAGGCCTACGTTTGATTAAACCTACCTTCAAAGAAGGTTATATTATAATTCTTGGTGGACAGAGTGAAGATTTCTTTCCTAAAAGGTGTTTGGGCAGTCAAGGATTGATTGTCTGATTGATGTGTTCTTGTTTGTAGACTGACTATTTTATGAGTTTGCAAAGGTAAAGGGAAAGCTATTGATAGCTCAGTCTAGGAAGGACAAATAGGAAGAAGGGGTGAATGAATTCTTCTATCCCAAAGATCCTCAAGGTAGTCCTTACAACACAAGAGGTTTGTTGCAAAGGTTGCTTAAATAGGCTCTTTATTAATCTTGTTTGAATTTCTTTGTTCATTGGCATAATGACAACTTCTACAAGTGTATCTTCAAATTTCTCTTGCGTCACAAGACTCTTTGATGAAGACATAAAGCAAGACTTGTTCATTATGATGGGCAAGGTGAGAGAAATGTATGAGGATGGATGGAAGAGTAGCATACTTAGAGAGCAGTTGAATTTCGTGGAGGAAGAGAAGCAGATGCTTTTTGACAAATTGCAGGAAGTGGAGAGGCAACTTCATATTGCAAATATGAACTTGAAAAGGATGCATGAGTTGGAGTCAAAACTCTTTGTTGCCAAAGAAGCCTTGGTCAAGTATCAGTGTGAAGAAGAGGTAAACCATTCCAGTTTGTCTTCAAATTCTTCTAAGAATGTTTTTATTGGTTCTTTTGAAAAAACTACTAGAGGCATAGGTTCCAAGCTAATGTTCAAGATGGGCTATGAAGGAAAAGGCTTGGGTAATCATGCACAAGGTATTGTTGAACCAATAATGGTTGAGGAAAGGCCTAAGTATTTGGGTCTTGGCTATGGACAGTCTTATGGAGAGAGTTCCAAAGTTGCCATGAAGGCCATTGAAATAACTCCAAGAAGGGCTTGCATTGAAGAGTGTGAAGATTGTGTTCAGGAGGAATGCAATAGCTTGAAACATGATTTGCAGGATGCAGGTGTTCACAAGCACACACTTGAACCAAAGAGTTGTGGAAACTCTAATAGCCTTGAAGAGATTGACGGTGTTCCAAAGGGAGCCACTTCTTCATTTGCTTCACCTTTTCATGAAGGAAATAAAGGTGAAAGAGGTAGGTATAAATCTGGTTCTAATGATATTCCTTTTGATTTTGTAAAGCATGGTAAATTTCAAAGTAAGCATGGGAAAATAATTGCATGTTCCTTTTGTGGTTTGGATAACCATCATGTTTCTAGATGTTGGAAGAGAATGGCCACATACAAGAAAATTTTTAAGGAAAAGAAGAAAAAAGCCAAAGGTCCATTGGACAGAGAAAATCATGCTGACAAGAGGATGCACATGTGTTTCACTTACTGCCATAAGCAAGGACATCTTGCTGCAAAATATTGGACTGTGAATCCAGTGATGCTTCCACAAAAGTTGAAGAAAGTGGAAAGAAAATATGACAGAAAGGGAAATGAAGTTTCCATGGATGATGTGTCTCAGATTCACATGTTGATGTTGATGTGCAGACAAAGCAAAAACCTTTGAACTGGATTGGTAAGAAATCGTTAGAGTTCTTTTCCAATTAAGGGTTGCATGTCTATTGATGCATCTATTTTCATTTCTTGTTGATGAGATGCAAGTTGCAGGTTTCAACCAAGATGGTGAATGGAAAAGATTGAGTGGAAGACTCACTTTGTTGCTACAACATTATATTTCATTTCAGCTTCGAAAGTACAGTGTGCTTAAGCGAAAGTTGAAGGATGAAATGCATGCATGAGCATGATGTGCATGAACACATGGATGTTGATGTTTTCCTTGTATTTGAACATCTTGTCAAACAGGTATAAATGAAAGTTTTGTGGAGCAAATGCACTTCACATTTGTTTGAGCCACCTTGGATCAATGATCAAGGCAGAGAAGTTCAAACTACCTTTTGTGACCATCTAAGCAGGAGTTCTGCAAGAAGGCAAAGAAGAAGGTAGCTCTTCCCAGGAAGACCAACCCATCCAAGAAGGGAAGTGGTTAGAAACTTTGGTTTAGAGGCACTATGTAAGGCAAGTGTAGGGATGCTGAAAGAAGAGGGTGAGTCACTCTCATTTACTATTCATATCAGTATATCAGTCTTTTGGAGACCAAAAGTTCTTTTATTGGGAAGGCATGATCCAAAATGGATTTTGGATAGATTCCTAAGTCAAGGTGTTCCTCATAGAGGAAAAATGAAAGTCCAAGGAAGTTCTTGGAACTAGCCCCATTGCAAAGATAATCTCATTTTGAATTTGCTGCAACTTGAATAGGAAAAAATGGACTTAGGATGCAGAAGTTATCGCTCAAAGAAGATGCCCTTTGTTCCTTAGAAAAAGAGGCAAAATCCTTAAAAATGGCCTAAAAGGCTTTATGAAGAAAATCGCATCGGAGGAGGTCAAAAGCAGATTTAAGCGGAAAAGGGGAAGCACCCTCGATTGCCAATCCCCAACATATTGGGTTGGAAGTGGGAACATGCATATAACATAAAGCGAGACCTAGGCCGATGCGATATCGTGATTGCTGATATCAGCAGATCACAATCAGTGATGGCATAAGGCTAAGGATGGACCCCCACGCTGAGCAATATTGCCATCACCGATATCGACGGATCACTATCAGCGTTGGCATCAACCATGCCATATGCACAAAACCCCGGGTCTATGTGATACGCGATTGCGATATCGCAAAATCGCATTGGAGCAACACCACGGAGTGGGGACCGATACCTACGCGACTTGTGATATATATCCAGACCTGACGGGGTTATGAATGCCACTTCATAAATGTTTCAAGTTCTCCATAAAAGTCGTTTTGTGATATTTTAATGTTTTAATGTATTTTTTTAATACAAAGGGAAACCACAGAACGGGCACTGAGACATGCAATAAGTGATTACAGGAGGACTCGATAGAAGTATAAAGAAGATTTAAGGATTTTTGAAGTCTGAAAAAGCAACGGATTGACAAATTTTCCTGTGTTTTTAATGTATTTCTCTGTGTAAATATAGAACACATTTTTTGGGGATTTCAAAGGCTCGAAGGTCCTCGCCATTACAACAGAGGTGGCCACCATCCTTGAAGGTGTTTGGCAAATATTGCTAGGGGATTCGAACGGACAGAGACTGGGAGCCATAGAGCCTGAGAAAAGGGAAAATGAACAGACAAGCACCGATTGGCTTTAAAGCCACAGACTGACAGAGAACAAAGGGGAAGAAGGGGTTGTTGCTGAAACCGAGCATAGGCAGTGCTGAGATAGGAGCATAGAAAGTGAAGCCAAAGAAGGAGGCTACGGTGAAAGAGAGCAGCCCTAAAAGGCAGTAGCGCAGAAAGTAAAAGATGAAGCACAGAGCAGCCAAGGGAGTCACTTGGAGTTCAAGTGGAAAGCTAGAGAGCTGTAAATTGACAGAGAGCCAAAGAATCTAGAGCCAAGGGCCATAGCTAGAGCCAAAGAGCCAGAGCCAGAGCCAAGAGCTAGAGCCAGAAGCTGAGAGCTTCAAGAGCCAGGGATCAAATGGTGTCAAAACCAATTTTTTCTGTGTAAAACAATGGAGTTGATCCAAGAGCTTGTAAAAATGACTTTGCAATAATCCTAGAGAGCCTAGTTGAGTTGACTAGAGCTCAAGGAGACGTAGCCAAAGAGTTTTGGATGAAATCCATATTAAATTGATGTTCCGTGTCTTTTTTTAATAGTTGCATTAGTTATTATTGTATGTATTTACATATCAACATAACAACAGATTTTAAAGCACATAAACAATCAACAATAAACATAAGCATACACCATAATGTCAAGCACTTATTAATTCCACATTGGTTAATCAATAAGACTTTGGAATATTTAAGCTTTGGAAGTGGGAGAGGTTCTTGTGAGTTAGACAAGAAGCCTAAGAGCCCCATTTTCAGATCACCATATCATGGGAAACAAATATTTTTTAGCGACTTGGAGGAGAAAGAACTCTAGATGCACATCGATATGGGAGATGATGGAAGGTATAATGCAACTAGCATTGGTACTGTTACTTCTAAGAGGGACCTTGGTTCTCCTCTCACATTAAAATTTTTCATGTATGTTCTGGGTCTGATGAAGAATTTAGTTTTAGTTGTTATGTTGGAAGACCGTGGATACGATGTGATATTTAGAAAAGGAAAGTATTTCCTTAGACACATCACCATGGAACAAGTGAAGTGGATTAGGGTTTGGGTGAAGAACCTCTAAAAATTGGATGTAGAACACTGTGCTGCCTTGAGCACGAAAGCAGGTAAGGTGCAGAGCCGAGACATCGGTGAATTATGGTATAGAAGATTGGGCCATTTTCACCATGGAGCCTTGATGATCATGCAACAGATTTCTAAAGGACTTCCCAAGGGTGCACTAGAGCAGCGAGATATATGGAAAGGGTGTACATTGGGGAAATACACCAAATCCATCTTTCATGATAAGGACAATTGAGCGCAAGTGATCCTTGAAAGAGTTCAATCAGATGTGTATGGACCGTCAAACAAAGGTATTATATGATATTTGTAGATGATTTATCATGTAACTGTTGGATTTTCTTCATACAGAAGAAATATTAGATGTTCTCTAAATTTTGTGAATTTAAATCACTTGTTGAGAAATACACTGGTAGGAAAGTGAAGGCTCTTAGGAGTGATAACGGTGGAGAATGTGTGTTGAATGAGTTCAAGAAATTTTGTGCATTAGAAGGCATTCAAAGAGAGTTAATAGTACACCATAAATCACAACAGAATGGGATCGCTGAGAGGATGAACAAAAGTATTGTGGGAACTACGCGGGCTATGTTACATGATCAGGGCCTACCGTTACACTTGTCGACTAAAGCATGCAACACAACCGTATATGTGCAGAACAAGAGTCCTCATCAAATTCTCGAGATGAGTACACCAGAAGAAGATTTTTCAGGAAAGGAAATAGATGTGTCACACTTCAGGATCTTTGTTTCATCAGTTTACTGTCATGTTACCAAGGATGAAAGGAAAAAGCTAGAGTCAATAGTTGAGTTGGGCATATTTGTGGGGTACGCTGATACACCTCACAACTATTGGGTGTACCTTCCATCTCACAAGATGACAATTGTTCATAGAGATGTGAAATTCAATGAAGAGAAGGCGATTAGATGTTCTCTTTAGAGGGACTTTCAATTACATGCAAATGAGGATATTTTAGCTCCAAAGGGAAAACATCAGGTGTTACAGGATAAAACACCATAGGTTCTGGGTTGAAAACCCCAACAGATTGAAGGGCATACACCAACGAGAAGAAAGCAAACAAGCATTCATAAATATTAAATTACTAAAGTGGGATGAAGAGAGAGTACCTGTAGGTCCTACGTTTGAATATGTTCCCACAGGATTCAAACCCTCTGCTTCCTCCAATGCTTCAAAACCTGCAACGCGTTCTAGAAAAGCCTATATACTAGCAGTAGTTCAAAGCATGTTCAAGATATGAATGTTAGATCATATAAGCATATGGATGTAAAACATGAGATCATACATAATTAGATCATAAAATGAGTTAAATCCTAAAGATCATAACTATCAGGAAGAGGACAAAGCTTATTTATTGATGTTTGCAAAGAAATCTAGCAGAATACAACATGATTTGACCACGACTCCAAGCGAAACCTTCCACCAAATCTGTCCAACCCAAGCCTCAACAATCCTCTTTCAAATGCATACACATAGATTCCATATAAAGGAGATGTACATATCTATGAGGAAACAAGGGTTTTCTATACCTGGGAGTGTAAGACGTAGAGGGATAAATCAAACTTGATCAAGGACCAATTGGATATAATATCAATATCCTATCTTTCTCCCCCCCCTTAGGCCTTCCCATGTGTTGTATTTATACCACCTTAAGACAATTATTTCAGTTGGGATACAATTAGGACACGAGCTCTTATAGGTGGGCTTCAGGTGTAACCTATAAAACCCACACATAAAATAGGGATT
>APFE030519350.1:0-16963 GCA_000404065.3 Pinus taeda
ATTTCAAAGTCATAACCCAACATCTTTGTGACCCATTTTTGTTGTTCTTTTGAAGATAATCTTTGTTCTAAAAAGTATTTAAGACTATCATGATTTGTTTTTACCTTGAAGTGTCTTCCCATTAGGTATGGTTGCCATTTCTTAAGTGCGTGTAGTATTGCCAACATTTCCTTTTCATAAATAGCTTTGTGTAAATACTTTCCTTTGATTGGACGACTTTCGAAAGCAATGGGTCTTTCTTCTTGCATTAAAACAACACCGATTCCATTTCCTGATGCATCACATTCCACAATAAAGGTTTTTGTGAAGTCTTGTGTAGCTAATACTGGTGCTTGGCACATTGCCTCTTTAAGATGTTCAAAGGCCTTCGTTGCTTCTGGAATCCATAAAAATGAATCTTTCTTCAATAATATTGTTAGAGGTGCTGCTATTCTCCCATAATTTTTAACAAACTTGCGGTAATACCCTGTCAACCTGAGAAATCCTCGCAGATTCTTTAGGGATTTGGGGATTTTCCATTCCTTAATGGCTTTAATTTTGTTGGGGTCTACCTTAACACCTTCATGAGATACAATATGACCCAGATATTCCACCTCTTTTACTCCAAAGAAACATTTGGAACGTTTTGCATAGAATTGTTTCTCCTTCAATAGGTTGAGCACCCTGTCAATGTGTTGAACATGATCCTTCCAAGACTTGCTATAGATTAGTATATCATCAAAAAATATTAACACAAATTTTTTAAGGAAGGGTTTGAAAATGGAATTCATCAAACCTTGAAATGTAGAAGGTGCACAGGTAAGGCCAAAAGGCATGACCAAAAATTCATAATGACCCTCATGAGTTCTAAACGTTTTTTTCAGAATGTCTTCAGTCTTCATTCTGATTTGATGATATCCTGAACGAAGATCCAACTTGGTGAAGTAAATTGATCCATGCAATCCATATAATAGTTCATCAATGACAGGAATGGGAAATTTATCTTTAATAGTGAATTTGTTGAGCTCCCTATAATCTAGACACATGTGCCATGATCCATCCTTCCTGTGCACCAATACTACTGGAGCAGAGAAAGAACTTTGACTAGGTTGAATTATACCAGCCTCTAGCATTTCTGCAACCATACATTCATTTCACTCTTTTGGGCATAGGGATATCTGTACGGCCTGATGTTTGGAGGAACACTTCCTGGAATAATATGAATAACATGATCATGATCACAAACAGGTGGGAGACCTTTGGGAGTATCAAATACCTTGGAATGATTGCCCAAGACTTTTTGGAGATCTAGAGAAATAGATGATTCCGATGTGGAAACATCTAGCGAACATAATTGTGCAATTACACCTCTTTGTTGCTTTTTTAGAAGCTTTGTCATACCATTAGAGCTGATTATCTTTCTTGGTTTCCCCGCAATACCCCTTAATTCAACTCCTTTCCTTCCGCAAAAAAATTCTATGAAAAATTCTTGAAAATTAAAAGCTACTGTACCCAAGGATTGTAGCCATTCGACTCCTAGTACAACATCAACACCTCCCATTGGAATGGAAAGCATTGGGCTATTCAATACATATTATCCCATGGATAGCTTGATATTATGACACTTTCCAGAGCAATTTATCGTTCCTCCATTTGTAATCATCACTTGACACTCTGGTGCTGGATATAGGAAGCAATTCAATTCTTTTTCTATCTTACAATGAATAAAATTGTGGGTACTGTTAGCCTCCTACTGCAGCAGGTTACTCATATTTCATGATTGACATTTTTATAGACCAAATATGTCATACTTGGGATGCTGCAATGCTCCATATTTGCTAAACAACGACCAAGCAAAGAAGGCTACTCAGAGTTCATCTAACTGCTTTCCAAATTTTGAGAAGTTATTCCAATTTTGTACGATTTTCAGCTAAAGGGAGGTCCAAACAGCTTAATCTTGGTCTCCCTAGGTTTCAATTTCCTGTTTTAGAATATAGAGAATGAAAATCTGTCCAAACAGCTTAATCTTGGCAGATTCTTAGATAGGTAGAGAATCAAAGGAGCCCAACTGCTTAATCTGGGCCTTTGGAAGAAAAAAGGGTAGTTTGTAGATAGGAAGGCATAAAAAAGAAAAATTGAAATGCTGGGTCTGCAAGTCCAAGTGCACCCAAACCAAAAGAAGAAAAAATGTTAGGTAAGTAGGCTGAGTAGGTAGTTTGAGGTTGCAGAATCTTGATGTCTATTCATATTTTAAAGTACCATCTACACTCAGATCACAGTCATCAAGCATTTTTATTTGAAGAAGCTCAAACCAGGCGTAACTAACTTCCCTTGCTCCATCTTCCCAAAATCATTAACTAATTTCCCCAAAAGAGGTCAAGATCTGCTTGACATCTCACAGTTTCATCATTTTCCATGTCATTTAGCTAAGGTGAAGATCTGCTTCACTCAAGGAAGGATCCATACTCTCTCTATAATGTTCTATCTCCCCTTTTCAAGCCTAAGATTTCTGAAACTTAGCGTTTTCTTACCATCTCCATATTAACCACTGACATTATTATTTAACTCCCTGTATTTTCCCCATCTCCCTACTAAAAATATGTAAATGATCCCCTATGTAAATATCCCTCCCCCTGGTTGAAAAATAGCCATAAGTACCCCCGGGAATTGCTCAGTTTGTCTGAAACTTGGCAAGAACCCTCATGCTGCCTCTTCAAACCATCTTCTAATGCAATAGACCCCTTCCAAAGTACAAAATCCCTTTTTAGGTTATTGGACCCCTTCCGAGGCCTCAAGCGCTCTTCTAACACACATACTCACTCCTTCCGATCGCAATAGACCCTTGCCGATTTCCTTAACACTCTGCAGATCCTAGTGAGCCATCTCGCGTCGCCATATCGCAATATTTTCACCACATAGGTGTGCCCCATCTTTTGTTGCCCGATGCGATAACGCGATATCGGCGATCGGCAGTCGCAAGCATCGCATTTCCAAAACAAATACCTTCTCGTTCCCCGCCGATGCGATATTGCGATCGCATCGGAAGAAGTTCATCGCATCGCATTAAAGTATGAGCCACCCTGCCACGTCACCTGGCTGACGTCATCCGCCGTACAACTGACATCATGTTGACGTCAGCGGCTAGAAAACCGAAAATTCGCGCAAGCGCAAAAGTCGAGCTTCGGAGCTCCGGAACAAGAAACGGAGGCAGTTTTCGATCGCGCATTGCTAAGGAAAATGAGCGATATTGGGGAATCTTTTGATTCCTTGGCTCGTTTTGCGCCGAAAAAGCCCGAAATTTCCCGATTTTGCCAAAATAAACCGGTTTAAAGACAGGAAAGGACCAGAGACAGAGATTAAAGAGTATCAGATCAAATCTACAGGGAGAAAGCACGTCAAAGAGTATCAAAAAGCGGCGGAGACCATCAATGTAGCGGCAAAGAGTATCAGCGAAGATCTTCACAGCGTCCCAAAGCAGGGGACAATTAAATTCCTTCCAGCAAAGTCAAAAAAGAGGGCGAGGCTGCTCAAAACCCTCAAATCATGGTTGTTGCACATTTAACTCGCACCATAACAGAACTGCAGATCCCAAAGCATAGTTATTCCAGCAGTACTGCATCGAGCCTCCAAGGGCCACATTGCACTCTTTTTAACCCAGCTACCTCTGACACAGTTCAATAGATATTTACCTGCATTTAATTTTGGCACAATTTTAGGTTTAGAAAGCTCTTTTTGCAGACCTGTTTTAGGTCAATTGTAATAAATAAGTTTGAGATATTTGCACTATAAAGACAACCCTGAATACTGTATTACGGGGTTGGTTGGTTGGTTGATGAGTCAACAAGCTATCTCTAGCTGATTTTGCTCCGGGAGAGACTCGCACTGTGATATTTGATAAGTTTCTATAATCAAAGACTGCTTATGAGCCTTGGAGAACGGATTGTTCACTGTGTTTACTGGTTGAAGAGTGATTATGGAATTCTCGTGCTGTGCATAACTCAATAAGTGCTTATTACCTCTGTTTTCATTCATGAATTACGCTCTTAAACAACTGAAAGAAAGATTAGCTTAGAATTTGTTTAAATACACTCTATGCTCAATTTCTGTTGTTTCTTTATGTTTTCCTCTGTTTAAGCATAAATATGAATTCCACATGGCTCATGTTTGCTTTAACCCAAGACAATTATCCAGGGATTCTTCATTGCCCCTAGATACATATCATCTATCCCTCTGTTAAGTTAAATGAGAGATTCTTAAGTGCCTCTCATTCCTTACATACCATTCATCTTTTTAGTCTGAAGATTGTGCTATGAGCAGCTATCCTGCTTCATGATTTCTCTTATGACCAGAAAGACACACTGATAATCCCAACCCATGACTCCATGCCCAATGGTTTGAAACTTATCAGTTCATAAATTGCCTCTCTACCTGAAGCATTTTCCTTCCATCCAAACACAAACAAAAACCCCTGAGCCAAAAGCTAGCCTAAAATCATCAACAAAGTTGAATCATTAAGAGAGAGCCCTCTCTGATTGCAGGTGGTCTAGAACCTGCAATCCAAAGATTGGTTTGTGGTTACCTCGGCCGTATCCCTACAGGAGCCTAGGGACAACCTGAGTGATAACACGCCCAAAAGTAGTGGAATGGAAACCACTTACCGCCTACCCACTACACGCCAAAATAGTTACTGTTCACCTCGCTACATGACAAATGACCATTGTTCACCCATACCCGCCAAATTGACTTTCGCACATAAAGCCAAAAGGCCCCAAATCATTTGTTTTTATTGTTTTTTCAACTGTAAACCTCCATGCATGTACCTCCAAACATCGAAGTTGTCAACCTACATCCAATTGCACCCTAAAGACGCCACAGAGCACCCAATTTGCTTTCCAGTCTACTCAGAGCCTTTTCAATTGTTCGTGGTTGCCAGTCACCCTGTTCAGAGTCAGTTCTCCTCAATTCCAGGTATTTAAGCCATAATTCACTGGAAAACCCTATCAATTTCAGAACTAGTTACTAATTTTTCTTAGTTAAGGTAAAAAAACAATTAAAGAAACTCTAGCAACTCAAACCTACTCTATATTGAACCACCATTGCCCTAAAGGACTAAAAATCACCTCCCCCACTCTCAAATCCACAAGAACTGAGAATGGCTGCCCCAATTGCCATGGATGTTAGGCCTATTTCCACTCCTCATCTGGACTAGACCACCTCCCCTTGGCTGATAAGGATTTCCAAATAAAGGACACCCCTGTCCATGAATCCATTCTCAAACTATACTGTCGATACAAAGACCAATGCCTGAACCATGCTGATAAAATTTGTTTTTGGGAGTCCAATTTGCCCAAGTACCAATTCCCTGAAGTTCCCATTTTCCCAGAAATTTTCCATTACTACCATGCAAATTATATCCCCAGTCAAAGAGCAGTGATGTCCCCTAACCAGACCATACTTTTCACCATCACTGCTGAATCTATCAATGAGATGCTACAAATCCAGCCTGGCCAAAACTTGACTCCCCTCTCCATTGGAGATTTGTTGGAATTATTTCCCAAGCTCAACCCTACAAGATTGGCCCAAATAATCCAAACCTTCATCCAAGAAGAGAAGTATATATGTGTATACCATATTTTCCCCATTTGCCGAGGACATTGTAGCAATGATATCTAGTGTCCTAGGTTATACCACTAGTGAGTATATAGATGAAATCATCCTGGCTTTCATGTCCATCTTTACTCCAGGATAGCCTCCTGCTGTCATCTATGATTATGCCAAGTTTATAGCCAATAGGATGCATAACCAGTTCCTTAGGATGAGTAATGAGAGAGTCTTCAAGTACTCCTCTGTTTTGTATCACCTTTTTCTATACTACCAAGCAGATAAGTTCCCATTTACTCTCCGGACGTTTGACACAAAAGGTCACCCTAGATCAGTAATTTTCTGGATTACATTGATCCATAAATATCACTCTCCATATTCATATGCAGACTTCATAGACCTATTTGTACATCCCAGTGTGACAATGCTGATAGGCAACCCTCATAAAAGAATCACTTCAGATATAAAAAGGATCCTGCAACTCTCAAAATAATCCAAAGTAGGGTATTGGTACTTGTACCAAAACGACACTGAGATCAGGATTTATGGCTGTGATTTGGCCCCATACAAACTACCTAAATACCTCCCAATGATGTTATTTGCTCTAGAGTACTACAGGCAAATAATAAATTCAAATGAGGTACACTTTGTTAAAGCCAAAAAGAAAGCTCATCTCAAGAAAGAACAATTAGGTCTCTTTATTTGTAATAGCAGAGAAGCTGGAAAGGAGGCAAACCTAATCCTTCAAATGTTAAAACTAAAACAGAGCTTCATATGGAGATATGATCGCTTGGATTTCATCTACAAAAGAAGGCAGAAAAACAAGATGGCTCCCTATATTCATCACCACATCCATGAGATAGAAAAGTATGCCAACCAATTGCAATTGGTGGAAAACACTTTAGAGGACAGGGATAATACTGAAGTTGTTGTGGAAAACACATTAATTGATATAAAGAAACAACTTGATTAGGGTTCTTTCCTGCAGGTGCCAGAAGAATCACAGGTACCAGAAGAATCATAGGTGCTAGAGGGATCAGAAGTGCCAGATCAAACAGACATACTAGAGAGATCAAATAGACTAGAAACCACCATGAGTACCCCTCCAGTTCTACAGACTCCTTTAAATGAGGAGAAAAACCTCAAGAGAAACAGGAAAGGGGCCACTACTTCAGAAAGAGCAACATCACAAGCCTATGCAGAGACAAGTTAGGCTAAGAGACAAAGAGTGAATCATATCTCTGAACAGGAATATGCAGAGGAGACAGCTGAGGTTACAAGCATAGAAAGAGATGGGAGTAGGCTTGCCACTCCATCTGGAGGCACTTTAGAAACTTCCACATCACACACTCAGATGTTGGAAAGGCAAAAAAGTGTTGAGGTATCCTCTTTCAGAATGCCAGCAGATAAAGACCAAGATATGAAGGAGAGATACAAAGAAATAAATGCTAGAAATGAGAGGCTGAAAGCCCAAACCTATGCACAATATTTGAAGATGACCCCTGCCAATCAAACAAGTCTTATGTTAGCCTTTGATGTCAAAGAGGGGAAGATGCAAATGATCTTCATCAAGCCGACCACTCAACCACCAAGGGCAGCAACAGATTTTAAAAGGGTGTATTTTGAAGTACTGGCAAGGGATATTCATCCCATTGACCAAATTGGGCTGCATAAGCAAACATGTTTGATGATTTATTCTACATTGATAGGGAAAGCCATAGCAGTCGACTAATTACAGAACTCTTTAAACAATATGTCAGCTCCGTTTCAGTTGGACAAGGCCTCGTCATAGGCCAAAGACACAAGAATCAAGTCCTTAGAGGACTTAGTGATATAATTGGGACATGATCCCAAGGACGTGAAAGTAATAGAGAAAATAATTAAAAAGAAGAATGATGACATTGCTACACTGAAGAAGCAGGTCAAAATTCCCTAGCTGCATCACCCTCAAACAATGGAAGTCCTAGAAGCACAACAGGGACATGAAGAGCTTATGGACCTAGTCCTAAAGCTAAATGACCGGCTTAAATAAACAGAGAAGGAGTTGGAAACTTTGATCCAGTCCAAGAAAAGTGACCTAGCCACAACTTCGAGAACTGTCATCCCCATAGTATCAACCACAGTTCGTTCCACAATGGAAGCATCAATGGGACCTACAACTCCACCTGCCACAGCACTGCCAGTTACAACTGAGTCCACTACAGCAACAAGTACATCAACTGAGAAAACAACAGAACTGGTAAAAGCTATGGAGGAGATGTCCTTACAAGCTATAGAGCTCAAAAGATTAAAGGAGAAAGTGGCAAGTTTGGAAACTGATTGCAAACTTGCCTAAATTCAACAAAGAGAAGAAACACAGAAAGCCCAAAGATTGGGTGAGAAAATCAAATTCCTAGAGAAATATTTGACACTGCAGAAGCCACTAGGATAGACTAAAGAGATGCTCTGGGCCAATATCATTGACTCTGCCAATGATATTTGGCCATCAATCCAAGTTATATATGAGAAAATTGAATTGGTGAAGGTAGCCATTGAAGCCATCCAAAATGTAAGGGAAGAATTAGGAGACAAACTTGAGGATGCAAATCGACTCATCCACCTCCTAAACAGTAAAAATAGATATGAGCTCCATGAGCTTGGCATAGAGGATAGGATTGAAGCCATTCTAGAGATTAAAAAGGTTCTTTCCAGAAGAAACCTTATGCTCAACTTAGAAGAAAAGTGCCACAACATGCAGGTAGACATTGACAGGTTTATGGCTAAATTTCAAATTTTGAGGGACCAAGGCCTTCCCAGTCCTATGGTCATCGATGATAAACTCATGACCCAATTGGACTATAGTGATAGACTCAGGAGATTGGCCGAGGAACAAGCCAACTCTTTAGACATTAAAGCCCTGCTAACTGGGAAAGTATTGTATGATACAATGGAGAACATGTTTTTCCTAGAACATGAGGTGAAGCATTTGTTTATCACCAAGCCCAATTTTGCAAAATACATAGAGGTTGACGAAATTTATAGAAGAATGTTGAAAATGAGATTTCCTGAGGTAGAATGGTTGGAGAAAATGACAGATTTACTATGAAAATGTTTTACATTAGATAGTTACCACAGTAAATTTGAAGGCAACTAGGTGAAACAAGTAAAAGACAGATCAACAGGGTCAAAGAGTAAAAGAGTCAAAGAGTATCAGTGAAAGATCAAAGTAAAGGAGATTCTAGTTTAGAAATACCACAACTATTAGCCAACTTAAAGGGCCTAAAACTCAACAGAAACATCTAGCAACACCAATATAAAAGGGACAACAAGAAGTAGTTTTACATTTGTCTCTATCTTCATGCATGAAGATATTTTATTCCCTAGATTAAATCTCAAATTGTTATGAGATATTTTGTAATTATTTTTTGTATAAATACTTCACATTTCGAAGTATGTAGGGTGGATTCTACGACATTTCTATAGAATTTTTCTCCCAAATCAAATTTCAATTGTATCAATGAGTTGATTGGCTTGCTGGATCAAGGAATAAAGATAAGATATTTTACAGGATTCTCGTGTAAAGCGAAATACAAATAAGTATTCTCCCATGTTCAACGTTGTTTTTCCTTATGCTTTTTCCATAATCTTATTTGTTTCTCTAAAATCTAAATGTATAACAAGGAATGATATTTCAGAAATTGCTTGAATGCACTCCATCTTGACTTTCTTACATTCTGAATGTTTTCTCCTAAACTATCTTAGCTAGGGAATTCTTAATTGCTCCTTAGCTTCCGTAGTTTCTCCTTTGGTCTATAGCAAAGGATTCTTAATTGCCCTTTTCTCATGATCATCCTCTGTTCTTCATTCTAACCCTGGTCCAGGGATTCTTAAGTTCCCTTTCACCCTAGTTAGAATTATTTCATCCATTGGGCCTGAAGATTTGCATTTTGTTTTGCTAGCCTGCCCTGTGAACATTCCCTTTAATGATATAATCCAGTTATGCTATCCATTTGTTGACTCCATAGCCCAACCACTTGTAGACCTAGCTCTATCTATCTGCTCCAAGAATTCCACCACCCAACCTTCAATTCAAAACCAAAACCCCATGAACACTAAGAACTAGCCTAAAATGTCATAAAAACAAAGCTAAATTATAAAGAGAGAGCCCTCTCTGGACTTAGGTTGGCTAGAGCCTAAGCCTAAAATATTGGTTTTTGGTTACCTCAGATGCTTCCTTCTTTTGATAACTTCTAGGAAAAACTTCTGGGTGATAATAGGTCCACCTCCATCCACGAAGGCATCTAGTCAATCTCTCTATCGATGTCAAATATGCCTCGCACCATTTTCTACAACCATGTCATATATGGAATAACAATGTTTGATGTGTAAAATCATAGTTACCTACCCTATTGGTATGTTATGCTCATGCCATATATGGAATAACATTGTTGGATGTGTAAAATCATAGTTACCTACTTGATGAGAGCCATCTAGAATTCTTAGTTTTTAAAAGTTGCATTTGCTTTTTTTTTTTTTTCAAAAAACGTCCTCCAAAATTATTACCCTTTTTCAAGGTAATTTTTTATGTTCAAAATATTTGTAGTTATAAATTATCATAATTTCACTTTTTTTTTGGAGTGTGTTTTTTTTTTTGAGTTTTATTTCATTTTGAATATGTTAGTGTTCATTTTTTTTCAAGTCTAAAATTTAATATTTTTAACATTTTTTTCTAAAGAAAAAAGCTAAATAATTTTTATTATATAAAACAAAATTACAAAAATAAATGCTAGTGAGCATTCGAGAGGGGATATAAAGTATGCAAAAATTAATCAAACAAGTAGCTTTTTGATTGTATAAAATTGTTGTTGTACATATTTTAAAAGGAGGTATTGTTATCTTTGTGGAGGCACCTTATGTTTTTCATGATGACATCATTGTAAGACTAATAAGGTGAAAGTCCCAAAGGTCTGTAGGTGATGTGATGAATATGTATATGGTATCCTAGCCCTCTCATGTCTCCCGATTCCTTTAGTCACCACCCTCAGTTCCTTTTGTCCTAGATAGGATTGGATGCTTTGAGATGGATTTATTGGGATACACATTTTATGGGAGCTGTTGGTTTTATAGGGGTTATTGCACTATGTAAGGCTTGTCCAACCCATGTCTTAAGCACACCTATGTATTTTCCACATGGTCATGTACCATAAGAGTTTGTATGCATCTATTTTTTGCATTTAAATTACATTTTTCACGAGGGTATTTTTAAGGTATTTTTGTAGATATGCAATTTATTATAACATAATTTTACATCGGTCCAACATAATTATTTATACAAAGGGCTTAATTGAGTAAGTATTTGATCACTAATAACTCTTTGTTCTATTCCATATTTGTTTCTAGATAATGTATTTAGCTTAATGGGGTAAAAGTAAGCATTATCCAACTTGTAGTTAATCAAATATCTTGTTGGATTTTTTTTTGGGTTTTGACCATTGGGGGACTTAAACCTCTATCATTGTAGGTAATTTCTAGATTATCATAAATTACATTTTATTTCTAAATTTAAGTTGTTGATCTATTTTCATTATCATTAATTAGTTTCCCTAGTTTCCTACCCACAAATCTATTGATCTTGTGGGTGGCCTTAAAGAGAATATTTGTATATCGATTTTATATGTTTTTTCTTATTTTGCAGGTTTGAAAAGTGAAAAACAACAAGATACCTGTCTAGTTCCAACCAATCATCCAAGGGTAAAATAACAAATACATATTGTACTTAGTAAGGGTATTCATTACTCACTATTTTTCTATTAAACTTAAATAATTAAAGGTTTGAATGAAAATTTGCTTGCTGACATGTTTTTTTGCAATTTAATCTCATTTCCAGGTTAGTTAATTATATAATTAGCTCCTACCTTCACCTTAGACATGAATTCTAGGCGCTGGTCTATTAACCTTAGGTGAAGTTTATTGCATATGTTAGGGAAGCCTCTCATAGCCTTTAGTTTGAGTTGAACTTAGAGAGGGAATTTGTGCTAAGGTGGCAATGGATACTTATCTTGTGTTGTACCAGGTTAGTGCCTTGAGAGGACCTTGTTGAGATCATTAAATCAATCAATAACATTTTTTCTAGCATTATTGCCAGGAAATAAGGACATTTGGCCTAGTCTTCCAATGGCATCATCTTGGTAAGTTCGTCATTTTTATATCTTGGTGAGATTATTTTTATTATTGCTAACTTGCAGGGTCTCACTTGAGTATTCCACTTGAATAAAACATTAAAAAGAGGTATAGTACAATAAAAAACTTTCCAAAGCTAATAATTAAGTTATACTAGCAACTCCACATCCATGGGAATTTTATGATTGGTAAGCAAATTATTGAGTTTAAGGGATGATGTGAAGTATGGGTTTTAATAAGAATTTGTCTATTGATTATTTATTAGTTCCCATGGATATATTTTATGGTACAAGACATCCAAATTTACCCACAAATAATTTTCATATTCGTGTCCCAAATTTTAATGGAAATTCATGGCTAACTTCAGATTGCTTGGCATATTTTATAAATTATGTAGTTGATACTAACATTGTGTTTTAAGATGACTTGGTGAAATCCTTCCCATAGTTAATGCAAGGATATGATGCGTGGAAATGTTACTTTGACTTTGAACCTTTGCAAACCCTAGAAACACTCAATGGGTGCTTGACCTATAAAATAAAAGGCCTTGAGCATGAAAACCATGCTCTAATAATAATAATAATAATAATAATTTTCTTTCTTTTTACAATATAAAATAATGAAAAGTACATTTCATATTTATTAAGACCGAACCTAGTTACACATTTTTCAATACTCCTTGTTAATTAGGGAGGTATTCATAAATGGTACATAAACATTCTCAATCTGAAGAGATCTCATAAGAGGAGTCAAATTGGTAACCCATTTGTTTAGCGTCATATCAAACAACATTGTCATACAGAATGTCCTTGACAAACAACTCTATCTCTCTAAAATATCAAAGCACAATGCTAGTGAGACCAATTATTTTTAAACACCATCATCATTGTCTCTCAAGGTACATACCCCACTCAGGTGTTCACAGGGTATGACCTTCCTTGGACTATTCTTATCCTGGATAGCTAGTCCTCAAAGAATATTGGTCCACGACTACTCTTAACTTGGATGCCCTACCTCATCCTTAAAGAGTATCAAATGCCAGCTTCTTACCCAATCCTCCATTCTGTCTTCCCAAGTGAAGACAAGAATGTTGTGTCTGTCTCTCCCTCTCAACTAGGGAGGATACATCAACCAAACCAAGCTTGTCTCTCAAATACACAAGCTTTTATTAGGAATATATTTTGTCAATATGTCAGCTACCTGCTCATTGGTGGAGATGTATTATAGTTGTAGCACACTATCTTGTAATAGATTCCAAATGTAGTGATACTTGTTGTTGATATCATTTGTCTTTCCATGGAATATTGGGTCTTCAGACAACCATATACAAATGTTGTTATCATAATGTATCACTATAGGGTCCATTGGTCCTTCAAATAGGTCAAATTACAACTTCCTTAACCAAACAACTTCTCTGCATACTTCACAAGTTGCAATATACTCAGCCCCAACACTACTCAAAGAAATTGTTTCTTGATTTTTGATTATCCATGAGATCATGGAGGATTCTAAACTAAAACATCCTCATGTAATGCTCCTTCCATATTTCTCACTACCTCCCTAGTCAGAATCTATATATTCAATCAAGTGTACATCATTTCGTTTATCATATTTCAGGAAATAGTGGATGGTTCCTTGTAGATATCTCAGTATATGTTTTGATACTATACAATGATCATGATTTAGGTCTACTTGGAATTGACTAAGAACATTTACTACAAAACATATGTCTGGTCAATTATTCACCAAGTACATCATTGAGCCAATTAATTTTCTCTACTTGGAAGGATCCACATGGCTCGATTCGACACTCATTAGTATTTTTAAGTTTATGATCATCTAGGTTGTCATGGGTTTGAAATTTTTCATGTCAAACCTCTTCAACATCTTGGCCACATAATTTCCTTGACCTATATAGATCTCATTAGGTCCTTTCCAGACTTCCAGTCCCAAATAGTAGTGCATCAGCCCTAGATCCTTCATGTCAAGTTCTGCTGCTAGTTGCTTCTTACATTCTTCAATTCAACCTTCCACACCTGTCAAGAGAAGATCATCCACATATATAAGAATCATTATTGACTCTCCCATCACAACCCTAATATAAAGGTTCGGATCAGAAGAACTTTTTATGAAGCCTAATCTCTGTAGGTATGTTTTCATCCTAGCATACCATGGCCTTGGTGCGTGCCTAAGGCCATATAATGCCTTTGTCAATATGCATACATATGCCTTTCTTTCTTTAACTTCAAATCCCAAGGGCTGTTATATACAATATTCATCATCAATTGTGCCATTCAGGAATGCAGTCTTGACATCCATTTGATGGATGTTCCATCCCATCGATGTTACCAAAGAGACCAATGAACGAATAGATATATACCTTGTTGTTGGAGAAAATGTCTCTTCATAGTCGACGCCTTCGTGTTGAGAGAACCACATGTCAAAAATCTTGCCTTATATTTATCAATACTTCCATCTATTGCATGTTTGATCTTGTAGAGACATTTGAAATTTACCAAAGATTTGTCTTGAGGCCTAGGTACGATCTCCCAAACTCCATTCTTCATTATAGATTGGTATTCTTCATTCATGGCATCCTTCTATTCTTGGTGATTGACACCTTCTTCGAAATTGGATGGCTCTGCTTCTATTAGTTTTTTCATGTATGTTGCATACCCAGAATATCATTTGGGCTTCCTTCTTTCCCTAAATGTACCTTGAGTTTCTCCATGACCTTTTGCATCTACAAGTGTATACTTCAATGAGTTAGGCCTTTTTCTAGTTTTGGGTATTATCGAAGGTTGTAGAGGTTCACTAGGACCTTTGTCTTCATGGTTTTCTTATTCTTCCCTAGTAGCTTCTTCTTCAAATACCATAAGTTCTTCATCATCAGATTCCATACGAATATCCTTTGATTTCTTGAATGCAATACTTTCATCAAATATCATATCTTGACTGACTTCTATTCGATGTCCTTCCTTTATGTACATCCTATAGGCATTAGAAGAGTTACTATAGCGTACAAATGTTCCCTTCATTCCATATGGATCCAACTTCTTCCTTTTGTCCTTAGGTATATGAATATAGACAAGACAAACAAAAATTTGGAGATAATCTATGGTTTTTTTCTTCCCGATGAACACTTCTTCACAACTCTTATTATCTAGTGAACTGTGGGGACTTTTATTTTGTATGTATACATCTATATTTGTAGCTTCACCCCATATAAATCTTGGTAAATACTGATCATGTAGCATTTCTTTTACACTTTATTCAATGGATCGATTGTCTCATTCTACAAATCCATTTCGTTTGGGATTATATAGGACTATCAACTCCCTCTTAATCCCATATTCCTTACAAAAATCTATGATTTCCTTATATGTGTATTCTCCTCCATTATCAGATCTTAATATCTTGATTCTTGTTTCTGTAAGGTTCTCTTCTTTAGCTTTGAATTATTGAAATTTGGTAAATACTTCATCCTTGGATTTCATTAGGTAAACCCAAGTTTTCCTTGAATGGTCATTTATAAATGTGACATAATATATATGACATCCAAGTGATTTAGGAGTAATAAGACCACAAACATCATAATGAATAAGATCCAAGATATCCTTTGACCATGAAGCAATGCTTCTAAATGGTCTCTTGGTTTTCTTACCCAATGCACATCCCTTGCATACTCCTTCATGATCTTTTTTTAGTTCAGGGATTCCATCTACTATTGAATTTAGAGTTGGAAGTATTTTGAAATGGAGATGACTGAATCTTCTATGCCAAAGTTCACATGGGCTGATTTCAATGTGAACTAAAGCTTGAGCAAGAGGAGATAGCAACCTGTAAAGTCCTCCTTCACTAATCCTGATCACTCTAGCATTTTCTATGCTTGATTTTTTACCCCATACCACAACCTCTCCATCAATGAAAGCCAATATATCACCTTTATCTTCTAGTCTTGAAATTGAGAGTAAGTTCTTATGAAGACCTAGAACAAACAGGATGTTGTTGAAATGAATATTGCCTCCATTCTCCAACTCTATTGAGGTTAATCCAATTCCTCTCATAGGATAGATATTATTATTATCAAGATATACAGAGTAAGAAAACTTTCATTTTGACAATGTTTTTAGTTTCTTGTGATGATTGGTCATGTGTCTTGATGCTCCACTATCGATCACCCAAACAGTCTCATCTTCAAAGTCACCAGTGAGTGCTGAGAAGAGTCCTTCATCCTTTGACTTGGTCACTTCCTTCTTTGGAGTGAATAGGAGATTCCATACTTCTTTGATGTATTTGATGATGATGATGATGATGGTTAACGTCCACTGAGACCAAATTGGTCTATCGGACCTACAATTTTCTTAATTTTTACTTGTCTAGCTCCTCGTCTTTCTTGGCGAGATTGGTGTTGTAGCTTTCTTTCTTTTCTCTACGGTCTTCCAACTTCCTTCGTCTGGCATCTCCTTCATCTCTTCTGGTTCTTGGGACATTGGTGTCTTAGCTTCGCGATCTATAGTCGGAGAAGTTTGGTTTAGGAGATCTGCTTCGCTGTTAAATGAAGATTTATTTTCTGCGATATTCAAATCCTCATAACTGTTGATTTGTTGGGGCGAGCTTTCTCCTTGCTTGCTTTGAGAGTTGTTTCCTTCTTCCTTGATTTCTTGTGACTCAGAGTTTTCTCTAGAATAATCTTCTTTTTTGATGACAGTGTAGTGTTCTTTTTGTGCTCCTTCCCACCATGTAGATCTGTGGTGGTTTTTTCTAGCAAAATTTCTCTCAGAGGCTTTTGGGCAATTTTTGGCTAGATGCCCCGTCTCAAAGCACGATCGACATCTGAAGAGGACACTTTCATAATCAAGCTTCTGGTTCCACACATATTCTTTACTTGTTAGGTTTATTTCAGCTAGGAATCCGGCGCTGAAATCCATTTCCACACAGATGCGTGCATAGGTGGTTCTGGTATATTCCTCTGTTTTTGGGCACCTGCAATAAAATTTCCCAATTGCATTTCCGATGGCTTTTAGCGAGGAGAGATTCCAGAGATGCAAGGGTAGGCTTGGAAATCTCACCCAAACTGGTGCTGAGGTTATCACTGCTGTAGAGGGATCGAATGATGGGTTCCATGGCTTCATGAATAGGCCTAATTTTTCCCAAAACCAAGGGCTGGAATCTAGAATACATTGTTTGCTTTCAGGATTTTCAAAATCTACTATAAAGAAAC
>APFE030519351.1:0-30065 GCA_000404065.3 Pinus taeda
CTCTTCTCTTCTCCAACTTTCATAAACTCAAAGTGAGAAAATGAGAAGAGAATGGGGGCTTTATTCTTTTCTAAACTCACCCTAAACTCACCCTAAACTCACCCTAACCCACCCCCTCATGCTTAGTTAAGTTAATTTTTAAAAGAAATTAAAAAAAAATTACCTTTAGCTTGCTGCCCCGCGGGTTGCGCCTGGGTGGCGTGCGGGTGGCGCCTGGGTGGCGTGCGGGTGGCGTGCGCTTCCGGGCAGGTTGCGTGGCGCCACCTCATGCCCAAAGCGCCTTCCGAAGCGCGATTCCGGGGCAACGCCACCTAAAATGGCAGGAATCGCACTTAAAAGCCGGAATCGCGCCACCTCAATTTTGGAAGCGCGCTTCGCCTATGGATTCCGGAACGATTCGCCTCGGGTCGCGATTCCGGCTGGGGGGGGGGGGGGGGGGGCGATTCCTGCAACTATGGAGCGATTTTCCCACAATGGGTTCCGGGGACAGTTGTCCAAAAATAATTGTCATTGTGATTGTATTTTTGCGAGTGTATTTCCTTCCATGTACTTTCTACAATGTTTTAATTGTGAAGGTTGCAGTATCAGAGCTACAGGGAAGCAGAAGAGAGAATCCAAAGGAGAAGGGAATTCGAAATTCCTGCAGGGGCAGAAATTCAAATCTCCTAGAGGATTACATAGTTCAAGCCAAGGAGATTGGATTTCATGGGAAAACTCTCTCCGATTGAGTCGATAGAGAGGTAAGTCTTTCCAATCGAAATTTACCAGTGGTAGAAGGTACAACACAATAGAAGATTCAACAAGGAGGGTTATCTCAGGTGTGACGCAGGTTTTCCTATGGCAGTCGCTGGGACAGGTAAGCGTCAAAAATTTGCACAGTATGGATACTCAAAGTGTCTCAGATTTATTTACTAGATCAGATGAAGAATTCACACGCCTAGCAAATTCAGCATCAACAGATGTTTGGTACATTGATAGTGGGGCTTCAGCTCATATGACTGGAGTACAAGAACATTTCCAAGCTATCAAGAAGAACAAATGGACTTCCAAATAACAATGGGAAATAGAACGAAATGTACTTCAATAGGGAGAGGCACCATAAATTTTTAGACGGAAGCAAGGACCAACATCCAAGCCACCAATGTTCTGCATGTGCCAGGATTAGGAATGAACTCAATTTCAGTGTCCCAGTTATAGGATAAGGGATATGATGTATACTTCATAGGAAAGAAAGTATACGTCAAGCATCCAAGCTGGAAGAAGAAAAAGAAAATTGGGGTTCGAAGCAACAAGTTGTATAGGTTGCAACTTGAATCACCAATGGTATTGATAGGCAGCATCTGCAATGGTGAGAAGGAGCGAAATGAATTATGGCACATGTGAATGGGGCACTTACACCATGGAGCATTGAGGATGCTCAAAGACACTGTTACAGTGGTACTAGTCCTTAGAAGTGAACATAATGACTTGTGCAAAGGATGTGTGCTAGGAAAGTACACTAAAGCAACTTTTTCCAGAAGTAACAATAGAGCAGAGTGTGTATTAGGATTAATACACTCAGATATCTGCGGTCCTATGTCCACAAGGGCTCTTAGTGGTGGCAAATACTTCGTCACTTTTATCGATGATCACTCCAGAAAAACCTGGTTCTATTTCTTAAAGACCAAGGATGAGGTCTTTGATCGTTTCGGACAGTTTAAGGCTCTCGTTGAAAATATGACAGGGAAAAAGATAAAGGTATTGCGTTCAGATAATGGTGGAGAATATACAGACAAAGACTTCACAGATTTCTGCACAAAGGAGGGCATCAAAAGGGAGTAGACAACTCCATATAATCCGGAGTAGAATGGAGTGGCAAAACGGAAGAACAAAACTATTGTTGGAGCAGGCAAAGCCATGTATGATCGTGATCCAGAATAAAACTCCTCATAGAGCATTGGGCAAGAGAACACCCGAAGGAGTTTTCATAGGGAAGAAGCCAGAAGTCATTCATCTCAGGATATTCAGAAGCGTGGCTTATTGTCACATTCCAAACGAGAAGCGTAGTAAAATGGATCAGATTGCAGAAAAGGGGTATCTCGTAGGATACATCGAGACCTCAAAGGCATATAGAATCTACATTCCTGACAGTAGGAAGATTGTAGTAAGACGGGATGCAAAGTTCGTGGAAGATAGAGCTTTCAGGAAATCTCGTGAAATGCCTATAGAAGATCAGTCAAGAGATGTTTCGTTAGTCCAAGAGCAGCAGGGGCAACAAGAAGGATATGCAGGAGACCATACACTTGGATTGAGTACAGTGACCAGTACTAGTATCTCCTCAGAAGGAGGAAATGCAGATGATTCTCAATAGACAGAACGGCGGGATCAGGAGGACGAGTTGGTTGAGTCTCCCACCAACAATGGTAGAACTAGCAGAGAAGAGTGATGCAGAGGAGTTTGTTGGAGCTCCTAAACCCGAGAAGAGGCAGCGTAAACAACCAGATAGATACCAAGCATTGGTAGCTCAGGTTGAAGAACCCTCTAGCTTTCAAGAAGGTGTTCAACACCAAGTATGGGTGGATGCCATGGTGGAAGAATACAATTCCATCACGACGAAAGATGTTTGGGAAGTAGTACCTAGACCAAAAGATAGATCAGTTGTAGGAACATGATGGATCTACAAGATCAAGTAAGCTGCAGACGATAGCATAAAGAAGTACAAGGCAAGGTTCGTGGCAAAGGGGTATGCTCAGAAAGAAAAAATAGACTATGAAGGGACCTTCGCCCCAGTTGCTCGATACACCTCTATCAGATCTGTTATATCCCTAGCAGCTCAAATGGGATAGGAGTGTAATATTCCTAATTAGCCATGGCTAATTTGAATATTCGATTTTGCTCAATTTTGCCTTCTATAATTATTAATAAATAAAAAGGTGAGGAAAGGGGGACATAACTCACTTTTTGAATAAAGTCTCTCCCTAGTAGCACAACGTTGTGACTTAAAAGGGAAGCCAAGGGGGCCAAAGGACCACGTAGAGAAGGGGCCCACGTAGACACTTGGAGGGACTGCGCAGATGGAGAGGAGCACGTGGCAAGAGAGAGGCTACGTTGGAGGAGGTGGGCCTTAGGGTTTTGAGAGAGGCTAAGCTATAAAGGAGAGAGGAGCCTCCTCATTTTGGCATTCGATTATGTTGCATTTGAGCTAGTCACTTCAACTTAGAGCACGCTGGATGTTTAGCCTGTCTGCAACACTGTTTAGTGCATCGAGTGTCTCCGTTCGGAGATCTCACCCTTAGCCCCGGGGGACTTCAAGTGCTTGCTCGGGCAAGGTAGTTTCATCAGTCTTTTGCAGGAGGATCGATTTTTGGAGTTGGGGAGGAGCTGAGCATTTTGATGACTACGCAGTCTTAAGAGAGGAGGACACAGTCTCTCTGGGTAGGAGTTCCAGATTGCGTTTGTGGAGGTTTCGAGCTGGGAGATTGAGCAGGGGATCAACCCTTGCATCTTGGAGGATTTTGGCAGAGTTTTGGGCAGAGTTTTGGAGGGTTCTATTTAGTGGCAGCGCAAAGCCTTGAGGGATCGCGTAGATCCTTGAGGGGGTGATTTTCGGGGGTCAGCTATTTTAGAAAAGCTTTCTGGGCTTTTTTGGGTTTATTGAGCAGAGGCTGATTCGAGAGTTTCAACATTTTTTGAGGAGGGGAACAGCCCCAAATCCTCACTTGATTCCAGCAATAGCAACAACACAATAGTTTTCTGGCAGCTTGGACGTAGTTCAGGGAGAGACCGTTTCATTACCATTCTGAGTGTATTTCTTCACTTGCCTTGTGCAAGTCGAGGTGCTATCTTTCTAATCACCTCCTGTACTCTTTCCATTACTTAGTATAATAAAATGGCTTAGCATTTCTCTCTGCATTTCTTGAGTATCTGCTTATATTCCATGTATACATTATTATATGTTGCACTACTGTTATTTTTATCTCTTGAGAGTCCATCTCTGGTTGGAGTTTGCTTGTGTTTGAGGGGTATCCCTCAAAAGGGATATTACAGTGGTAGCAGAGCATAGATCTAGCTTAGCCTGTGGAGCTAGCAGTCTATGACATCGAGGGAGAAGCCCCACATCTATTACAAAGGTAGGAAATACAGAGATACTGAGCGTAGGTTGGAGAACACCTACGGAGAGGGAGCTGTGTTCGTGTGGTGGACACAGAAGAGGAGGAGCCTGTGGTGGACGCAGCGCAAGAGGATCCTATGGCAAATGAGGATGGGAAGAGATTTGCAGACATGCTCCTCAAATCTATGCAGGATCTATCGAGGCAGATCGAGGTGATGGGGCAGAGATTCACGACGGTGGAGGCTAGACAGCGTGAGAACCCACGGGTTTTCCAAGTTGGTGAGGGATCGGGTACATCCCACCATTTTCCAGAGTAGAGTGCCACTTAGCGTGATACTACTCAGCAGATGGCCTCACATGCCCCTACCCGCTCTACCATGCCCACTTTCCTAGGAGTAGACACGGGGGCCGGAGCCTAGCAGGAGGCAGAGCCCAATCATATGGCGATTATTTTGCAGAGTACTATGCCTATGGGTAGGAGTTCAGGGGTGTTCTCTCATTCAGAGACTTTGTTCAACTCCAGTGGGATAGTAGACCCTGCGACCATCACAAAGGGTACCGGCATTATCATGATGGAGACACCCACCGTACATCTAGTAGATTCCACTTGCCTACATTTGATGGTTCATCAAACAGTTCGACAAAGTCTTGGGTGGAGAAGTTGGACATCTATTTCCAGCTTAACTAGATGTCAGAGACAGAGGCCATCAAGGTGGTGACATTACATTGGGATGGTGAGGCCCAAGACTGGTGGTTCCATGTGTTGGTTACACTCGAACACTCCACAATGACGACATATGCCGAGTTCACTAGGAGATTGATGGAGAGGTTTGACTAGAGGGATCTGGAACAACACTTTGTTGAGCTAACGAGGCTCAAACAGATCGGGAGCCCAGAGACCTACATTGCAGAGTTCTTGAGGGTTCCAGTGATGGTGCCAGATCTATCCGCGACACAGAGGATCTACATGTTTGTTGAGGGGTTAGCAGAGTCGCTTCGGGGTCTAGTCAGATCCACTAGACCAGCCACACTTCAGGATGCTATTAGTAGGACCTGGGACTTACAGGATGCCTTACCTAGGACTTGGACACCTTACCCCCAGAAACAGGCCTTCTAACCTAAGGGGAAAGATGTGAGGCTTTCGCCTCCAAAGGGGAATCCAGGATGAGCACAGATTGATGATGATTCCAGGAGGGAGCTGAAGAAGAAGAGGTTGTGCTTTACCTTTCAGGAGCCGTGGGCACTGGGAATAGATGTGTTGCTGGCAAAGCACATTTTATTGAGGTCTTCTCTGAGAGCAGCGGGGAAGAGGATGAGGAGGATAATGTGGAGGCAGGAGATAGTCATGCCGCGTAAGATCCTTTGCCACCTCCAGCAGCAGCAGCAGGTGGTGCAGCTTTCGCACCTACTGGAGGGGCCCTTGCAGCATTGCAAGGAGTTCCCAAGTATTTGACACTGCGCGTATGGGGGACAGTACGTGGCCAACGAGTATCAATTTTGGTTGACAATGGGGCAACCCACAACTTCATCGATGCATAGATGGTTGAGCGGAGAGGTATACAGCCAGAGTGCTTTGATGGATTTTCAGTTTTGGTCCCAGGAGATCAGACCATGATGTGTGCTCGTTATGTCCCAAAGTTATCAGTGACAATGGGCACCTACACACTGACTGACCACTTTTTCGTGGTCAATATTTTGGACACCAACATGATACTGGGTGTTCAGTGGCTTATCACTCTAGGGAAGGTCACGACAGATTGGAAGGGCCTAGAGATGGAGTGGGATGATGAGAAGATAGGGAGGCATGAGAAGATATGGGGGCAGCACACATATCTGCCTTAGATTGTTTCGTCTCATCGGATGGAGACAGTCTTCTGGAAGGGAGACATAGAGTGGGCAGTGGAGTTGCGTGCATTAGAGGTAGGGACTATACGGCAGACGGTGCACCCAGAGATACAGTCGATCCTTGACCAGTATGCCAGTGTTTGGGGAGATTCCGCTAGAACAGCCACTGAACCGGGGGTTTGAGCACCCCATTGAGCTTGAGCAGGGCATATAGGCAGTGATTACTACCCCCTATAGACATCCCAAGGCCTATCGGGATGAGATTGAGCGGGCCATTCAGGAGTTGCTGGCTCTTGGGCACATTCGACCGAGCACGAGTCCTTTTTGCTTCTTCCGTGGTGTTGGTGAAGAAGAAGGATGGCACATTGAGGATGTGCATTGACTACAGGGCCCTGAACAAGAAGACCCAGAAGAACAGGTACCCCATACCCAGGATTGATGAGTTGATGGATGAGTTGAGAGGAGCACGGTTCTTCTCAAAGATTGATTTGAGATCTGGGTACCATCAGATTTGCGTGAGGGAGCAGGACATTCCCAAGACTGCCTTCAGGTGTCACTATGGGCACTTTGAGTTTTTGGTGATGCCCTTCGGGCTAACCAACGCCCTGCCTACATTCCAGTCCTCTGCATGAATCACATCTTTGACAGTCACTTAAGGAAGTTTGTGTTGGTGTTCTTTAATGATATCCTCTTTTACAGTAGGACTTGGGAGGAGCATCTCCAACACATTGAGACAGTGTTGCGCATCTTGGAGTAGTAGTTCTATGCCAAGCTCTCCAAGTGTGAGTTTGGGTTGACGGAGATGTTGTACTTAGGACACATCATAGGGGTGGACGGAGTGAGAGTCCACGAGGATAAGATCAGGGCCATCAGGGATTGGCCAGAGCTGAGGAACGTAACAGAACTTCGGGTATTCATTGCCATTTGTACTTACTACTGGAAGTTCGTCAAGAGTTTCTCACAGCTTGCTGCACCCTTGACAGATCTGATGAGGAAAGGGGTATTCAGTTGGTCGGATACAGTGCAGCTAGCCTTTGACATGCTCAAGGAGGTTATGAGCAGTTTCCTAGTTCTTGCATTGCTGGATTTTACGCAGCCATTTGTTTTGGAGTGCGATGCGTTGGGAGAGGGGATTGACACAATGTTGATGCAGGGAGGTCACCCTATAGACTTTGAGAGCCGGAAGCTCCTTCCGCACGAGAGGTTGTATTCTATATACGACAAGGTGATGCTGGCCATTATACATGCATTGGCCAAGTTCCGGCAGTATTTAGTGGGTAACAGATTCAGGGTGAGGACTGATCACAACAGCCTCAGGTTCTTTTTGGAGTAGAAGCAACTACAGGAGAGGCAGCAGAAGTGGATCAGTAAGATCCAAGCGTATGAATTTGACATTGAATATGTCAAGGGTAAGAATAACGTGGTAGCAGATGCCCTTTCACGTAGACCAACCACATTGTCTCTTATGAGCTTGGACACAGACTAGAGGGCTCGACTCTTAGTAGAGTACTCCAAGGACAGATTTGCATGTGAGGTTTTGGATGGGCAAGTGGCGGATGACAGATACATGGTGGTCGATGAGATCATCTACTACAGGGACCAAATCTTCTTGATTGAGGGATCTCAGCTCAAGAAGAAGATACTTTAGGCATCACATGATTCAGCATTGACTGGCCATCTGGGGTTTACCAAAACCTATAGGGCCATTAGAGAGAGGTTCATGGAAGAGCCTTAAGGAGGACGTACTACAGCATATCCGGGAGTGCGATATTTGCTAGAGGAACAAGGGGGAGATGAGCCATCCCGCAGGATTGTTGCAGCGTCTTCCCATTCCGGAGGGGAAATGGGAGTGTATTTCGATGGACTTCATCACAGGGTTGCCCATGGTACAGGGCAAGGATCGTATCTGTGTCGTCATTGATTGACTGACAAAGTACGCACATTTTTTCGCCATATACGCACACTAACAGCATCACAGGTGGCTGAGCTGTTCTTCAGAGAGGTCTTCAGGCTGCATGGTCTTCCGAAGACCATCACCAGTGACAGGGACAACCGTTTCATGGGCGGGTTTTGGCAGGAGCTTTTCTAGTTGGTGGGGATGGAATTGACATCGAGTACCAGTTATCACCCACAGATAGACGGGCAGACATAGATAGTTAACAAGTGGTTGGAGCGCTACTTGCGTAACTATGTTAGTGGGCAGCAACGAGCATGGCTGAAGTGGTTGCATCTGGGGGAGTACTGCTACAACACTACACATCACATGTCCATTGGTATGTCATCATTCTATGCTTTGTATGGATATCATCCTTTATCTTTTGCTGACGTGATGTTTGGTGCTAGCAAGGCTCCGAGAGCCAAGATTTGGGTCCAAGAGAGTCAGGATGTTCTCCGAGCTCTCAAGGATAACATGGCTACAGTGCCCTAACCAACAGAAGCTATATGCTGACAAGGGTCAGGTGGAGAGACAATTTGAGGTAGGGGACTTGGTCTACCTACGATTACAGCCATACCGACAATCATCACTGAAGTAGAAGGGGGCTGAGAAGCTCAAGCCCCGCTTTTATGGGCCATACAGGGTGATACGCTGGATTGGATAGGTTGCGTATGAGTTGGAGCTGCCCCACGGCAGCAAGATTCATAACGTTTTCATGTGTCATGCTTGAAGAAGGCATTGGGACAGCAGGTGATAGTGACAGATGAGCTACCACCGACGGATGATGAAGGGTATTTGGTGTTGCAGCCAGAGGCTATTATTGATACTAGGGAAAGGCAGCTGTGGAGTAGGACAGTCTGGGAATTCTTGGTGAGGTGGAAGAATTTACCGGATGAGGATGCCACTTGGGAGAGTGAGAAAATTTTGCAGCATCCATCACTTCAGTTGCTTGAGGACAAGCAACATTTTGCCGGGGGAGACTGTAATATTCCTAATTAGGCATGGCTAATTGGAATATTCGATTTTGCTCATTCTATAGTTATTAATAAATAAAAAGGGGAGGAAAGGGGGACATAACTCACTTTTTGAATAAAGTCACTCCTTGGTAGCACAATGTTGTGACTTAAATGGGGAGCCAAGGGGGCCAAAGGACCACGTAAAGAAGGGGCCCATGTAGACACTTGGAGGGATTGCACAGATGGAGAGGAGCACGTGGCAAGAGAGAGGCTATGTTGGAGGAGGTGGGCCTTAGGGTTTTGAGAGAGGCCAACGCTATAAAGGAGAGAGGAGCCACCTCATTTTGGCATTCAATTATGTTGCATTTGAGCTAGTCACTTCGACTTAGAGCACACTGGTTGTTTAGCCTGTCTGCAACACTGTTTAGTGCATCGAGTGTCTCCGTTCGGAGATCTCACCCTTAGCCCCGAGGGACTTCAAGTGCCTGCTTGGGCAAGGTAGTTTCATTAGTCTTTTGCAGGAGGATGGATTTTTGGAGTTGGGAGGAGTTGAGCATTTTGATGACTGCACAGTCTTGAGAGAGGAGGACGCAGTCTCTTTGGGTAGGAGTTCTTGATTGGGTTTGTGGAGGTTTCGAGCTGGGAGATTGAGCAGGGGATTAGCCCTTGCATCTTGGAGGATTTTGGCAGAGTTTTGGAGGGTTTTATTCAGTGGCAGCGTAGAGCATTGAGGGATAGCGTAGATCCTTGAGGGGGTGATTTTCAGGGGTCAGCTATTTTAGAAAAGCTTTCTAGGCTTTTCTGGGTTTATTGAGCAGAGGCTGATTCCAGTGTTTCATCATTTTCTAAGGAGGGGAATAGCCCCAAATCCTCACTTGATTCTAGCAGTAGCAATAGCGCAGCAGTTCTCCGACAGCTTGGACGCAGTTCTGGGAGAGACCATTTCATTACCATTCTAAGTGTATTTCTTTACTTGCCTTGTGCAAGTCGAGGTGCTATCTTTTTAATCACCTCCTGTACTCTTTCCATTACTCAGTATAATAAAATTGCTTAGCATTTCTCTCTGCATTTCTTGAGTATATGCTTATATTCCATGTATACATTATTTTATGTTGCACTACTATTATTTTTATCTCTTGAGAGTCCAACTATGGTTGGAGTTTGCTTGTGTTTGAGGGATATCCATGAAAAGGGATATTACAAGGAGATTCACTAGATGGATGTCAAGACAACATTCTCGAATGAAGTGATGAAAGAGGAGGTGTATATAGAACAACCCGAAGGCTTCGAAACTCATGCTTGCAGGTCAAAGAAAGCCTTGTACGGGCTCAAGAAGACACCTAGAGCATGGTATGGTCAGATTGATAGTTACTTGCAATAGTTGGGATTTGTCAAGAGTGATGTTGATCCCAATCTCTACTATTGGTTGGTAGAGAATGAGCCACTTATTCTGGTACTATATGTAGATGACCTGTTCCTAATTGGGTCATCTAGGCTCATCCAGGACTGCAAGAAGAATCTTGAAGCCGAATTTGACATGAAGGACTTGGGATTGATGCATTATTTTTTGGGGTTGGAAGTTTGGCAGAAGAATGGGGAGATCTTCCTTGGACAAGGAAGGTACACTATAAAATTCTGAAGAGATTCAGAATGTAGGATTGGCAACCCGTGGCTACTCCCATGATCACCAACTGGAAGAAAATAGATGCATCAGAGGACAAAGAAGTGTATCCCAGCTTGTATAGGCAACTCATTGAGTCTCTTATGTACCTAGTCAACACTAGGCCAGACATTTGTTTTGTTGTCAACACTCTTAGTCAGTTCATGGTGGAACCAAAAAGGGTGCATTGGGTAGCGACAAGACACATTCTTAGGTATGTACATGGAAAGTCGGATATCGGTTGAAGTACTCTAGAGGGAAGGATGTCAGCTTGAATGGGTTCACTGATGCAGATTGGGCAAGTAATTCAGTAGACCGAAAAAGTACCTCAAGGTATTGCTTCAGTGTTGGATCATGGATGATATCTTGGTGCAGTAGGAAGCAAAAATCGGTAGCACCGAGTTCAACAGAAGCAAAATATATGGCAGCAAGCAAAACTACGTGCGAAGCCATATTGCTCAGAAAGTTGCTTGTGAGCTTATTCAGAAAAAGGATGGAACCGACCAAGGTTTACTGTGATAATTAGAGTTGTATCAAATTCTTTGAGAATCCAATAATTCATGATTGGTCAAAACATATAGATATACGTTGTCACTCTATCAAAGACTGTGTTCAGCATGGGGCAGTACAACTACAACATGTTCCCACAAGAGAGTAGGTGGCCGATATACTCATAAAGGCTCTCGGAAGAGCTAGGTTCACTCAGTTCAGAGAGCAGATTAGTATGGTTGAAAATCCATTTAAGTAGCAACAAAATTTTGCAGTGCAGGGACAGTTGGCAGTGGCAGAGCTAGTAGCAGCATAGATGCAAAAATTAAGAGGGAGTTGTAGTACAGATGTAGCATTGGCAGTAGCAGTGTCAAAGGCAGCAGTACAGTCATAGCAGTAGTGCAGTGGTTGGTGGACAGTATGTTAGAGGATGATGCTTCAGAGTCAGAGCAATATACAACAACAGTATATTGCTAGAGCACATTCCTCGCTAATAGGGAGTGTTGATTTGGGATACCATCGGATGTGCTCTAGGCCTCAAATTTTGCAGGGAAGCTTGGGCAGATGCATTCCAAAGAAACCAGAAACCGTATTGGGAAATTCCACCCAGAGACGATTATATTAAAATAATTAATATTTTTAATGGGGTTCCTAAGTCTAAACTTGGGAAAATATTAATGGGTATTAATCTAATTGTGGGTGAATCTTCTAGATAAAGACGGAGATAAAGTCAAAACGATCTGAGTCTTTGATTAGGAGTTAATCTAGGCCGTTGGTTGTCCAATAGGAAGATATAAGAAGGGGCTTGAGGGTCATTTGGAAAACACACCAAAGGTAGATACTCAGTTACTTGAGTAAGATCGATTTTCTCACTGGTCGAAGTTCAGCAAGAGAAAATTGATTTAGAGGGAGAGTTGCAGGTGAGACTGAGAGAGACGGTATCAGCACATTCAGAGAATGTAAGGCAGCGAGACGTAGAGCAAGAACATGGTGATGCAGAAAGAGGCAGTGTAGAGGCAATTTGACACAGAGCCTGCATAGGTAGCTTGACATTGAGCCTGGGAGACCAGTTTGACGCAGAGAGGATCAAAAGAATTTTGGGGAAGGAGAAGTGCTTCATTTGGGATAGAAATTGGTCAAGAAGTGTTTGTACCATTTCTCATTCCTATTTTGCTGGTTGTAATTTTGTACAAGAGAATTTTCTGAAGAATAATAAAACTCTCATCTGTTGCACTGATTTTCCCTCATTGGGTTTTTCTAGGGACGATTGTCCAAAAATAATTGTCGTTGTGATTGTATTTGTGCCAGTGTATTTCTTTCCATTACTTTCTGCAATGTTTTAATTGTGAAGGCTGTAGAAGAATATATTTCGAGATTTGTTGTAAGAATACTGTAAATAACTTATTTCTGAGGTAATAAGTAGAAGAAATAATATTAATCACTGCAGTAGGATTTCTATTTAGACTTTTTCACATCTTTCTACCCCTGATCTGGGCTCCCGTAGCAAGGAATTGATCTAAGAGGTGGGCTCCTCAAGGATCCTGCCCATCTGTAGCTCCTTCAAACTACAGCTCCAATTCAGCCCACCTCCCTCTTGGAGGTATCTTAGCTGTCATGGCGAACAACTCCTCTTTGATCTTCGCGGGCGCAGCCTTCGGATCGTGTTTCTCATCCTTGTCCTTCTTCTTGAGAGGACACTGAGTAGTGTAGTGACCCATCTCACCACACCTGAAACACTTGATCTTCGAGATGTCTTTCTTACGTCTCCACTGCTCCTGTTGTCCCTTCAATGTAAGGGTTGCATTATCCTCCTCCTCCTTGGGCTTCAACCCACTACTGTTGCTTCCGTCAAGTTTAACCTTGACTAAGTCTCCCCTTAACTCTTGTTTTAGAGCTGTCGAAATCTCATCCCAATTCAGCAATGCTGCTTTGTCGAGGACACTCTGGACAAAGACTTGCCACTCATCTGAGACAAAATTGAGGGCTAGTTTAACCAACTCTTAATCCTGAGGTGTATGCCCCGTAGTAGATAACTCATCAAGGGTTTCCTTTAGCTTTGTGAGAAATGGATCTACATGTTCTCCCTTTTGCATCTGAGCAGATCTCAACTTTTGCTCCAAGTACATCTTCCACTGCTAAGAAGATCCCTGATATAACGTGGCTAGCAACGTGACACACCATGTGATCCTTGACTCCATCTAGGATCATCCTTTTGGCCTTCGCCATCTCTGCCTTGTACTTCAGCGGATTTACATTTGCAGGGACAACCGCCACGCTGTTGACGTATGTCTTGAGGGCATGTGCATCTAGAAGGAATGACATTCTCACCTTCTAGATGACCTAGTTGGATGCTTCGTCCAACTTGTCCTGATCCCTCAAGCCACTGGTTGCCACATCTACTAAAAATGTCGAAAATCTCCTCTCTGCCTCTCACTGTTGTTGTTTAGCCAATGAGAAAATGAACTTCTCGGCAGGAAGTTTGCTTGAGGAAAATTCCCCTCACTGTGCTTCTCTTCTCTTCTGACGTCTTTTAGCTCAGCAATCCGCCTGTTGAAAAATCTACGTCCCACCAGTTCTCTCATGTTGAGGTTTCAACGCTGCTTCCTTTGCCCCAACAAAAAATTGAACTGGGAGTTCTCTTCTTCGTCGATTCACTTGAAGAGAGATTGCCTCGAAATTTTAGCCTTTCAGCTAAGAACTGTGCAAACCTTTGGGGTTTCGAATTGCTGCCTCCTGCAACTTTCTCGAACTCCCTCTTCTACTCAGCGTTGGATCTATCGACTTTGCTCTTCTTGCTTCACCTACAGCTCTAATACCATGTGAAAATTCCTCAAGAGGAACCCCTACTGCAGCAACTGATGATATTACTCCTACTTGTTAAATTCTTTAAACAAATTACTTGCAGTTTCCTATGACAAATATTGTAATATATACACTGCAGCCTTCACTCAATTAAATATTATGTGGAAACAAGAGACTGATTAAGAAAGAAAATAGAACACAAAAGACACCATTATTTTTGGACAAATGTCCCCGAAAAAACCCAATGCGGGAAAACTGGTGTAGTAGTTCTAAGGGTTTATTACTGTTAAGTAGTATCAAATTTTGAATACATCTCAGAATACCTCTCTGGTAATTCAGTTACAAAGAGAGAAATATTGGTAGAAATATTTGTGAGATTACCTCACACAATCACTAAGAAAATCCCGGTTGATCCGGATAATGTATGAAGTGCCTCTTGCAGGCCCTATGCTGCCTCTGTGCAATCCTCACGCAGTCCCAGCGTCAACCTCTCTAGGCATTGCGTCACCCAGTCTACTGATCGATTTGCTGCCCGAAGTCTCTGCTCTCAACCTCCCGATCTCACACCCCGGCTCCTGGCTTCTAAAACTGACTCTGCCCAGCAAAATCTCAGAATCTCTCTCACCCTCTACGTTGCCTCTCCGTAGCCCTGCTTCAGCCTCTGCGTCTGGGCTACTAGATCACTCTCTGCCTCCATCTGCTAATGATTCTTCGACTGAGAAAATCTCTCTCTCTCTCTGGATGCTATCCCTGTCCCTCAACTACAAGAAATCTCCTTGATCGGAACTTCCTCCTGAGAACTTCTCACTTCAGAAATTCGATCTCTTGATCTCTTGGTGTGTTTTCTAGGTGAACCTCAAGCCCCTTCTTATATCTTTCTATTGGACAACCAATGACTTAGGTTAACTTCTAATCAAAGGTTCAGATCATTTTGGCTTGATCTCCATCTTCTAGAAGTTACACCCACAATTAGATTAATACACATTAATATTTTTAATTTCCTAAGTTTAGACTTAGTGTCCCATTAAAAAATATTAATTATTTTAATAAAATCATCTTTGGGTGGAATTTCCCAAAACACTTTCTGGCTTCTTTGGAATACATGTGCCAAAGCCTCTCTGCAAAATTTGAGGCCTAAAGCACATCTGATGCTACCCCAAATCAACACTTCCATCTGATAAAAAACTCCTTGGTGACCCTGTTCTGCAAGTGCCTCTCACAGGTGTCCAAAATAGCATCTGGCTCCAAAACTAAGTGCCCCTCATCATCCATAAGAGGTAGTTCTGTAGCTGTTTTCACCTACTATCCCAATGCCTTTTTCAGGTAAGACACGTGAAAAATGTTATGTTCTCGACTCCCTGGGGGTAGCTCCAGCTCATATGCTACCTCCCCGACTTTCTTGGTGACTCTGTACGGCCCATAGAACTGAGTCTTAAGCTTCTCGGCCCCTTTCTACTTGAGTGATGATTGCTTGTATGGTTGGAGCCTTAAGAAGACTAAGTCCCCAACCTCAAACTGTGTCTCTACATCACGTCAGCCTCTACGGCTTCTGCGTCACTTGCGTCAGCCTTCTGCATCCTCTGCGTTAGCCCTTCTAGGGCCCGCGCTGTCTCTCCCGACATTGTGTTGTCGCTCTGCTATGTATTCTTCAGCCTCAGATGAAAATCCCTTGCTGAACTGCCCCTCATTGCAACTCTGATCACTAACTTGATTTCCTCAGCAAAGCTCGCCCCAGAAAATTGAATTATTTGATCACTTGGTGTTTCTCCAACTGACCCTCAAGCCTCCTCTTATACTTTTCCTGTTGACAAATCAACAACCGAGATTAAGTCCCTAATCAACAACTAAGATTAGAACTAGCTTGATCCTCAACACTTAGAACTTTCTCACCCATATTTTATTTATTTTTTTCTAAATAAAATTACTCTATTAACATTAAAGGGGTAAAATTACATCTTGACCGAAGTCAAAAACCACTGCCCTGAAGGAGAGGCAGAGAATATCAGAAACACTGCCCATGACAAAGAACCTAGTTGAGAACCAGTTATCAAATCCCATGCAGGGGAACAAGTGTTGACATTCTTGACATTACAGAGCTTACAGAAATTCACAAAAACTTGCATTTTGAACCATAACTTGCAGAGATGAACCCACGTATCAGCTTGAACAAAAATTTGCCCGCTATTATGGGCCGCATGACATGACACAAAGGCAACAGAGAGCGAACTAATCATTTGGAGGCTCTTCCACAATTCTGCATCAACTGAAATCAGGCAGATCCCTTGCACGAGCAGCTTTAGTTTCAGAAGGACCAGGATCCGACGACGCCATCACCACGTCAAGAGCATTACGAGCTTGAACCTCCGGAGCCTGCAAAGAAAACGGATTTGGCGCAGATATAGAGCCAGGGCCCTCCTGATGAGAGCTAGACTCTCCCACCTGGGCTTCCTCATGAAAGAACACCGAAATGTGAGCTGTGATCCTTGGACGATTCAGAGAGCAATTGAAGGTGAAAATTGCAGAGCCAAATGAGGGAGAAGACGTGGAGTCTGGAGGACGGGGCTCAGGGTAGTGGCTGGGCAGATGAAGACGCCCTCTCCCACTGCGAGTGCGAGGGTAATGGCTAGCTATGAATTCACTGGAGAGGGAGGGAGAATTGGAGGACGGGCTAGAGGGCGCACGCCGAGGAGTACCCCTGCGACACCTCATTCTATGGCAAAGATGGGGCATAGCGAAAACAGTAGCGGCGCTATGAAAACAAGGTCGGGCAACCACGATGGCAGAGCACAGGCGAATCAAATAGTCATCCAAACGAGGGCCAGAGGCCCTAGAGAGAAACCGGGGAATTGACGGAGGCAACTCCTCAGGACTACCAGAGCCTAGCTCCAGCTTAGTCGCCCCTTTCAATCTGCTAGAGCCAGCACCATACAGACCATAACCAGACTGACAAAGCAACAAAGGCTCCATAGCAATTCCATCGCTGAGCCTAAATTTATCTTCCTCAGTGTTGCCTTGAATAGCACCCGCCATTACTATGGCATTGAAGAGAGCTGAGGTCCGGTGCAGTCGAGAGCGTGCGGAGGCGATAAACATATCGAAGGACATGTTGGGAGGATCAGAGCCGCTTGAGGTGAAGCAAGTGAGCCCTGCTATCCCCAAATGCCAAAGTTCTTCCTTCGTCTGGCGATTATCTGTGCGGTACAGGGCAAGCAGGTGCCGTCCCACCTCACTCCACCTCTGTCCCATCGCATTAACATCCTGGCGAGGCACTCGCATCCGGGGTTTCACCCATATTTTATTAATACACATTAATAATTTTATTTTCCTAAGTTTAGACTTAGGAACCCATTAAAAATATTAATTATTTTAATAACTTCTCATCTGGGTGGAATTTCTCCAAACGATTTCTAGGTCTTGGAGATCTCATGTGCCTTAGCCTCTCCACCAATTTTCAAGGCTAGAGCACATCTGATGCTACCCAAAATCAACAGTGGTCCCCTCTCCACGTGTGCCACGCTGTCATCCCCACTTGCCTCCAACTCTACATCGTCCTCTTGGTCACTATTAGAGTAGACCTCAATGTAGTGGGCCTTCCCTGTTGTCCATCTATGGCCTGGTGCTCACGGTTCCTGACAAGTTAAGAATAGTTTTCCCCTCCGATGCTCTCTTCAGGTCTCCTCATTCAACTATCCATGCCCCTAGTTGGCTCTCGGTGATTTATCCCTAGTGTCTCTCCCCCTTTGCTAGAACCCATGTTTGGGCGGTATCGGCTCTCTGGCCATGGATAGAGCATCCTGCAAGCCTCGCACTCTCCCATCTGCATCCTGCAAGGTTGTTGGCCTGTTGGACTTCACCAATCCCCTCAGTGGCTCTATTAACCCTTCTACAAACATGAAAACCATCCTGGCCTCTGATAGATGGAACCATCACTGACAATCTCAAAAATCGGAGATGTAGGCCTCAACACTCCCTGTTTGCTTGAGCCTTGTCAACTTGTGATGTTCCCATTTTTATTCTTCTTCATAGAACAACCACGGTGGATTTCCAGGGTAGGAGATGGCCAGGTCAGTGATGCAGGTTTATGTCATGATGGGTCCCGATGGAGTTTTGAGGAGTCTTTATGGGTTTTGATGGCATCGCTTGGCATATTCCATCATCCGCACAATTTTCCTTTCTTTTTGTCGCATTCCAACAACTTTCAGAAATCCATATTATTATTGGGCATAACTTAATTAATTATGCTTGAGGTGGCATTCCGGGGAGATTAATTGATGGAACACTTCATTGTAATAGCTCATTGGAACTGGAACGAGAAGATCCACAAGATGGGATGCTTAGAAGAGACTTCCATTGGCCGAAGAGAGTATGGTGGGTGATTTGCCATTTTCCTTAATTAAAAATGACTTTAATTAGTCATTTAATTAACGAAAAATAATTAATTGGAGAAAAAGGGCCAAAAGTGACTTAAGTGAAATAAAATAAAATTAAAAGGTCACTTGATAAAGTCAATGGAGGAGCTTCTAGAATAATAATAAAATCATATAATAAGATGCTTCTAGAGGCTTGGAGATCTATCCATCAAATCTATAAAAGAGGAGGAGAAGATCGTTTGGAGACATCTTGGTTTTGATATGGTTTCTTGTATGTGAGGGTGAGAACCCAGTTCTCTACTCTAGCAGTAGGCCCAGGATGGAAACCCTTGGGTGATTCAGTGAGAGTGGGCGAGCACCCATCTCTTCCCTTGGTGAATCCATTTAGGGTTCATAGGTTGTAGTGTATTGATTTTTCAGTTTGTTTTGGAGGCTGATTTGCAACAATATTGTAGATCTATTTGAGGCCAATTTTTCATCTCAGCTACATGGGTTGTTTGTGCATGTAAAACCTCAGCTTAACTAATATAATAAAGTTTAGAATTTTTCTGGTTCAGTGTGTTATGGATTGCAGTGCTTTGTTGTCTTTAATTTTATATGGCAATCTTCTGTTAAATGCATGATTGGTTTTATGTGAAGTGCCTGTTCCAAATTTTCTGCATTTGGGACATTACGCAACTCCTCAAAGTGCTCCTTCGGATCTCTCCTCTCAAAACGCTCCAGCACCCTCCTAGTGAAATCCTCATAAGCTGTGACTCTTGCATGCCCCATCGCGGTTAGCCCATGGAACCACCAATCATGGGCTTCCCCTTCCAAATGCAATGTGGCAATTTTAGTTGCCTCCCCCTCTGTCCTTTGATTGAATTGGAAGTAGACATCTAACTTCTCAACCCATGCTTTCACTGAGCTCTTGGATGAACCATCAAAAGTCGGGAGGAACATGTTGATTTTGGGTAGCATCAGATGTGCTCTCAGTCCGAAATTTTGTGGAGGTGCTAGAATACATAAGATCTCCAAGACCCCGAAATCGTTTGGAGAGATTCCACCTGGATTGTGAGTTATTAAAATAATTAATATTTTTAATAGGGTTCCTAAGCCCAAACTTAGGAAAATAAAAATATTAATGGGTATTAATATAATATGTGTGAGAAGCTTTTAAGAGACGAGGATCAAGTTTGTTTTAATCTTAGCCGTTGATTCGGGACTTAATCTCTGTTGTTGATTAGGGACTTAATCTTGCTCGTTGATTCATCAACAGGAAAAGTATAAGAGGAGGCTTGAGGGTTAGTTGGAGATACACCAAGTGATCAGTCAGTTCAACTTTTCTGGGGTGTGGTTTGCTGAGAAAATCGAACTAGTGATCTAAGTTGCAATGAGAGGCGCTTGGAACTCCTTTGGATTGGAAAGGAGTTCCAAGCCAAAGAGTACATGGCAGAGAGGTAGCAGTAGCATCAGAGACGCAATGCAAAAGCCTACATAGTCCAAGAGGGGCTCACGCAGTGCTGACGCTGGCTAGGAGGGTCTCTTGTAGTGGCAATGCAGGATATTTGTCAGAAGTTGATCATTTTGTCGGAGAAGCGAAGTTCTGTGTCAGGAGGATTGAACAACAGTCTTCCACCAACAAATCGATCCAATAGAAGGGGTGATGTAGTCTCCTAGAGGCAAGACGCTGGCCCAAGCAGTGATTGCGCTAGGATTTCGCTGTGTTTTGCTAGAGTTAGGCCACTTAGTGGATCAATTGTGACTTGGAGAACAAGGTGAACCCTTGTATGTATTTCTTGTTGCCGAGATTTCTCTGAAAGGTTCGCTGGTGTGAGAGACAACATGTTGTACTCAGATTTTGCTTGCTTTCCCTAAAACCCTTTTTTTGCTGCACCGATTTTCCCACATTGGGTTTTTCCGAGGACGTGTTGTCAAAAAATAACATTGTCCCTTTTGTGTTTGTCTCATCCATTGTTTGAGTTAATGATCTGTATGTTAGTGTAGTCTGTAGTAGTGTTTTTCATCATTGTTTATAATTAAATAACTTGTTGAATGAAATAACAAGTAGGAGATGATAAACCAGTGGTTGCAGTAGGATTTATGTTTGTATAGATTCAGAAATTTTCACATGGTTTCAGAGCGTTGTAGATCATAGGACACTGAAGCCATTAGTTGGGAGATCCAACAAATCTGCTGCTGATAGGTAGCTCTCCCGAGTGATAACGTTGTTTCAGAGGCAGAGGAGCAGCTGTCCCTAGTGACAACGCTGTTCCAGAGCTAGAGGAGTAGCTAAATGGGTGACACAGTACCAAAGTGACACAGAAGCTCACGCAGTGCTTGCGTAGGCTTTTTGAGCCAGGAGGAGGAGACGCAGTCATCGAGAAGAGCTCACGCAGTGACTGCATCAGCTCTCTGGGCCACTTAGAGCCTGAGGGGCTCAGATTAGTCAGTTGTCAGGGCAGTAGGAGGAGTAGAAATTCGATCCATGGTGCTGGTGGGATGCTGTTACTGTTGTTGCAGAACAATGTCTATGGAGATGAAACCGAGGTAGAGGTAGTCATTGCCTTGACGAATTTCTTGCCAAAAGAAATCTAAGTCCAGGTTGTTGAGCAGCAGTGAAGGAGGATTGGAGAAGGGGTGATTTGACATTATTTGGCGGTAGGATTTCCGTGAAGGAAATTAGGTCTCAGAGGGAGTCTAGAAAGAACCTATTCCTTAGAGGATTTTTAGCACCAAAGAAAACTAGATCCGAGTCTTGTTGGGGCAGCAGTAAGAGAAGGAGAAGAGAACCTGTTTTACACTTGTTTGAGCAAAGATGGTAGTTAATGGACTAAGGGATCAAGACGGATTGGATGGAGCATCCAACTTTGTCATCTGGAAGGCCAGGATCCTAGTAGTCTTGGACAAGAATCACTTCAAGTATTATGCCTTGAAAGTGGTGGTTGTATTGGTGGATGTTCATCCTCTCAAGAAATACGAGGAGGCTCAAGCAAAGGTGAAATGCATGATCTTGGATGGGGTCAAGGATCATGTGGTCCCACATATTGCTAAAAAGGAAACAACAAGAGAGATGTGGGAGACCTTGACCACCTTGTATGAGGGAACTTCCATCCAACGGAAGATGTTGCTTGAGAACCAACTAAGACAATATCAGATGTAGAAGGGAAAACAAATTGATCCCTTCTCACGTTGCAAGGGATTCGAGACCAGCTAACTTCCATGGGGTCTACACCAAATCCTAAGTTCATGGTTGGGTCTGCCTTGAATGCAGTCACTCAAGACTGGGAGACCTTTGTCCAGAGCATCTTGGGCAGGGCTTCTCTCCCCAGTTGGGAGGAGATGTGGGTAGCTCTTCGACAGGAAGAGATCAAGCAGTTAACCAAGGCAGGGAGTAGCAGCAAAGGAGTTAGAGTCAAGAAAGAGGAAGAGGAGGATGCAACTCTCGCATCAGTGGGACAGCTAGGGCAACAAGAGGGAAAAGAAAGACATAACCAAAGTCAAATGTTTCAAATGTGGGGAACTGGGACATTTCGCCACTCAGTGCCCTCGGAAGAAGAGCAAGGAAGAGAAGTTTGACTCGAAGGTTGCTCCAACGAAAGCTGACAAGGAGGACGATGACGAGGATTGTGCCATGAGTGCTCATGCACCTCTGGAGAAGAGCTGGGGCGACATTGAGTTGTAATCAGGAGGATTACACAGGGGCAGGATCCTTGAGGTGCCCAAACTCTTGGATCACATACGGCTATGGGAGCCCTTAATGACAGTAACAGATTGACGGGAGTCAGTTGGTGCGAGGGAAGATGGAGCAACAGTGGCAGAGCTAGAGTGCCAGAGTTTGAAGCAACGCAGTGGAGGTTGCATCAGTGCGAGAGGCACAAACTAGATTGCAGCAGTGCAGTAGCAATAGAGGGTCAACATAGATTAGCAGTAGAGGTAGCTTCAACATCATGGGGTATCTAGACTGACCAACATGTCAGGTTTGGGTGGCTATTCAAGTGCAGCAGTTAGCAGTGGCAGTGCTATGGGCAACATGATGCAACATTTTGAGGGGCAGCTGTAGTACAAATGTAGTAGTGACAGTGGCAGCAGTGCAGTGGATGAAGGGTAGCAGGCTGAGCATCAGTGACACAGAGCACTGATGCCATGGATCAGTGTCATACTTTTGTTGGGAAGTATTGCTAGAGCACATTCCTCGCTAAAAGGGAGTGTTGATTTTGGGTAGCATTGGATGTGCTTTAGCTCTGAAATTTTGTGGAGAGGCTAAAATGCATAATATCTCCAAGACCCAAAAATCGTTTGGAAAAATTCCACCCGAATTGTGAGTAATTAAAATAATTAATATTTTTAATGGGGTTCCTAAGTCTAAACTTAGGAAAATAAAAATATTAATGGGTATTAATAAAATATGGGTGAGAAGCTTCTAAGAGACAAGTATCAAGTCTTTTTTAATCTTAGCCGTTGATTAGGGACTTAATCTAGGCCGTTGATTCATCTTCCATGAAAATTATAAGAGGAGGCTTGAGGGTCAGTGGGAGATACACCAATTGATTAGTCAGTTCGATTTTTCTGGGGCGTGCTTTGCTGAGAAAATCGAACTAGTGATCTGAGTTGCAGTGAGGGGCAGAAGCAGAGATGTGGATCGAAAAAGAGTTCTGCGCCAAAGAGTACATGGCAGAGAGGAAGTAGTAGAATCAGAGAGGCAGCACAAAAGCCTACGCAACCCAAGAGGGGCTCAAGCACTGCTGACGTAGGTCGGGAGGGTCTCTTGCAGTGGCAGTGCAGGATATTCATCAGAAGTCTGAGATTTTGCAAGAGAAGCGAAATTCTGAGCCGAGAGGGCTGAACAACAGCCTTCCTCTAGCAAATCGATCCAATAGAAGGGTGGATGCAGTCTCCTAAAGCCAAGACACTGGCCCAAGCAGTGATTGTGTTGGGATTTCACAGTGTTTGCTGGAGTCAGGCCACTCAATGGATCATTTGTGAATTGGAGAATGAGGTGAACCCTCATATGTATTTCTTGCTGCCAAGATTTCTCTGAAAGGTTAGCCGGTTTGCTTGTTAATAATACAAACCCTTTATCTATTGCACCGGTTTTCCCGCGTTGGATTTTTCCAGAGACGTGTTGTCAAAAAATAACGGTGTCCCTTGTGTGTTTGTCTCCTCCATTGTTTCAGTTAATGATCTGTATGTCAGTGTAGTTTGCAGCAGTGTTTTTCATCATTGTTTATAATTAAATAACTTGTCGAATGAAATATCAAGTAGGAGATGATAAACCAGTGACTGCAGTAGGGTTTCTGTTTGTATAGATTCATAAATTTTCATAGAACAATCTCCCCATTGTGTGCTGCAAATCAGTACCATGTGTGTAGCTTCCTTCGCCTTGCCCTTCCCCCCTATTACCCACAGGGATGATACTCCACAAAAAAAGTCCCCCATGGGCATCTTCTCTTGCCCTTGCTGCCCTCCAACACCGAATGCTAGAAACATGGGGATAATGGACCTGGGTGGTGCATTGGGGCCATGAGCCCCGTGGTGATGTGAAGTGCTGGAGCCCTCACCAAATTGGAATTCCCCTTGAATCCTTTTTCCCTTGTTGTTGTTGTAAGTTTGTTTCCTCAATTCTTCAATACCCTTAGACAAATCCGAAACTACCTTGAGACGGTGTTGGCCAAACTCCTCCTCTTTACTCCTTTTGTCTCCCTCATTATCCCCCCTGTACCTTTGCCTCTGGTAAGTCACGTTCTGTTGATCTTCTGGTGTCATAGGCTGATATTGCTCCCACACACAGAGCCAAGACTATGAGCTTTGATACCACTGTAATATTCCTAACGGAAATAGACAATGATAAACAAAGTAAACATAGCAAAAAAACACATGAAATTTATGCACAGATCAGACACCATGAATTGAGCCAAAAACTGCGTTGTTGAGCCATTTTATTATAAAATCATGGGGTTACAATTTGGTGTTTGGAAAGTGTGCATCTGGGCTTGCTCAAGGTAAGCTAGCAAAGCCCAAGTGATGAAAGCAAGTCGCCAAGTGCTGTTGGCTGATCCCTCTATGGCTCTGTGCTGATCCTCCCGGGAAACTGCACTGCTGGCTGCAAGAAATGGCTGCTAGGGCCTCCTCTGGTGCTTAGAATATTCCGGGAAATTAACCCTGGCCTCTCCTACAATAACCACAAAAACCCGCAAAGGAATTGGCCAAATGTTGAACTCGGAATTTCGGCCCAATTTCCCCTAGCTCCAATTTTGCGTATTTCGACCCACCTGTAAATGATGTTGGTAAATGCCCCCAAAATGGCTGAGTTATTTAGCAAAACTCCCTCCCGGGCTGCTCTCCCAATCTCAACCCCAAGTTCCTTCTCCTCTCTGTGTCCCATGTGTGGCATGACGTAGGATTGCGTAGGCCCACGCAGTCTCTGCTAATCCTGCTCCAAGAACATGCTGAAATCCTCCTGGATTGATCTGAAGCTGCTGGGTACTCCTTCCTAGGGCTAGCACTCAAGGTCCACTGAAGCGAGGGTGAGAGTCTCGCTTGAAAATCTCTTATGCTCAACAGGACATGCAAACTTAGATTCTAGCTTAAGCCTACTAGTCAAGGTGAGTGTTCAAATAATCAAAGATGTGTGCCCAAAATGAGTGCCTCTTATTTTGTCATTGCGCCTCCCAATTGCCCATGTGGGGCCCAGCCATGGAACCTCTCATCTTTTCCCTCCAAGGAATGTGTATTTCCAAGTGGGGACCGTATTTCCTCCTCGGAATGGTCCCCACCATCCTCTATCCATTCGATTTTCCCTTTTCTCCTAAGTTGGGCCCTTGCCTTAGCTCCAAAAACTCAAGTTGGGTCCCACAATTCACATTTCCTAAGTGTAAGTGCAAAATATGACAAAATTGGCAAAATCGATATTTCCCCTTTGCAATATTGCTAAGTGGGAATATCACATTTGATTTTTGAAGCATATTATGACAGCGGTATATTCAGGCCTAAACACACATAAATGAAGCCTAAACTCACTAATATTTCAAGGAAATAAACATTGGTTTTATGCTTCATTGCTTTCATATAACTGAAATTTGAGGGACTGTTGGGTAAATTCAGGATCTGATATGTTTGCTACAGCTATCTAAATTCACCCACAATAATGGTAAAATCGCATGACAGTGGCATAAAAATCAACTTGCAGTCATATTTTGTCATTGGCATATCATTTGCACTCATTGGGCTTGCATTTCTTGCCATCCCTTGTCATTTTTGGAAGGTTATCATATTTATCTAAGGTCTGATATATACTCCATAAGGTCTGATATAAACATAGCAGTGGCATTAAAACTTAAAAGTAGTGGAGAGTGTGAAAATTCCTGAATCTAACACATCAGAATCCCCTATTGCAATTATTGGTTTACAATATCTTACTTGTTCTTTCCATTAACAAGTTATTTAATTACATAAACATTGAAGTAAACACTATTGCAACCTTCACAAATATACAAATCATGCACTAAAGTAAACAGAGACAACAACACAAGGGACACCGTTATTTTTGGATAATCGTCCCCAGAGAAACCCAATTCATGAAAATCGGTGTAGCATATAGAGGGTTTGTATTATTAAGTAGATTTCGTGAATACAACTAGTGTGCCAGAAATGACTTACTCAATAGAGAATTTCTTTGACAGTGGTACCTCTATTCGGAGACAGATATTCTGACAAATCAACAACCAAATGATCAAACCCCACAGCGACTCTGGCTGTTCCCTATGTTGGACAGCGAAAGCTGCTCCAAGAACTACTCAGGAACTGCGTCACTGTTAAGTTATGGTATGTTCTATGCTTATAACAGTTTACTTCTTTTTCTTATTATATTCCACAGATTAGCAATCACATGTACATAAAGTAAAGTGTAGATAGAACATTAAACGATCGACAGAAAACAAGCCAAGACAAAAGACACAAGATGTCGGCTAGCCAGGGACAAACCCACAATGTGTGGGGAAACCCTTTGATCAAATCTTCTTTTATCTTCAATAATTCAGCAGAGAGAAATAGTACAATAAATCTGATTTATATCAGCAGTAGCAAACCCTAGATCAGCAGCGTCAGCATTAGTGGCTTCATCATCAAATTAGGGCAGACGATATCTCACAAATGACAGGTTGTCGGATCGGCTTGATTCCACCACCAAAAGTTGCGGCTTCCAGAGGAGGTTCAGATGAACCTACAACGCAGTTCAGATGAGGAGATCTTCTAGTCCATGCAGGTCAAACTTCACTTCTGCAGTTACAACTTCAGTTTTAGCAACTTCCTTCAAACTAGGGCAGTCAATATCTTGCAAACAGTCTGTCGGATTGACTTGATTCCACCACCAAAAGTTATGGCTTTCAGAGGAGGTTCAAATGAGCCTATAGCGCAGTTCAGATGAGATCTTCTAGTCCATGCAGGTCAAACTTCACTTCTGCAGTTGCAGCTTCAGTTTCAGCAGCTTCCTTCAAAATAGGGCAGTGGATATCTTGCAAATTGTCCGTTGGATTGACTTGATTCCACCACCAAAAGGTGTGGCTTTCAGAGGAGGTTCAGATGAACCTACAGCGCAATTCAAATGAGGAGATCTTCTAGTCCACGTAGGTCAAACTTTACTTCAGCAGTTACAGCTTCAGTTTCAGCAGCTTCCGGCTTCACATGTGTGAGGGAGAGACCCTTTTCTGCGTAGTAGAAAAGAGACTCTTTTCTGCGCAACATAGAGAGAGAGATGTGATGAGATGAGTGAGTCCAAATGAGGAAAAGTCCTTCTGTATTTATACACAATGTTGGTGTTTTAATAGATGTGACTATTGGGCTTCTGAGCCTACATGAGTTGTAAGTCGGCTTGATAATAATTTCATAATCAAAATAAATTCATTTCTCCATGAATACTTATTAGAATCGGATGTTCTTTATATCAATCCTACACCTCTCGACGAGAGGAATCTAATAAAAATATTATTAGCGATGAATAAGATGACCCACGTGAAGTTTGGCCCTAGTTGCCAATTTTAACACTCCCTCTCAACTAAGGAGAACTTCATCTACAATCTGTCTATCGGTCATTACTATTCATCCATCAAATGCATTGCCCTGTACAGCCTGACCCTTGCCCTGCTCTGCTCTATTCTATCTGTTCTGCTTTGTCTTGTTCTGCCCTGTATTGATCTGTACGGCTCTGCTCTGTTATGCTCTGCTCTGCTTTATTTTGTTCTCCTCTGCTTTTGTCTGAATTATGAATAAGAAGAAATGATCGAGGATGTATCATACTAACTCAAAGTCAGTCTCAGAATATGTACCACTAGTCCCAGACCGGTCTCAACCAACCTGAAGTCGGCGTCATAGTGAGTACAACTACCATTGGTCCCAAACCAGTAACATCCTCCACTGACTCAAAGTCAGTCTCAGAGTGCGTACTGTTGGTCCCAGACCAGTAACAACCAACCCGAAGTCAGTGTCATAGAATGTACCACTCCTACCACTGGTCCCAAACTAGTATCATTGATCCCAGATCAATGGAGGTCATCCTAGCGTAGGGAGTACGGTAGATACAACGATGTGTTCATCGGTACTACTATGGTCCCTAACTTCATTTCCCTACTCACTGATCAGATAAGAGGTACTTCCCATGAGTCCCAGACTGCATGGGTAGGATGCCTCGACAGGAGAACACATCAATCCAAGCCTCACAGGAGAACACATCAATCCTGCTACAATCGCCATGGAGAACCCATCAATCCAAGCCTCACAGGAGAACACATCAATCTTGCTACAATCGCCATAGAGAACACATCAATCCAGGCCTCACAGGAGAACACATCAATCATGCTACAATCGCCATGCTAACAGAAATATATTCTGCTTCGGTAGTGCTCAAAGCCACCGACTTCTGCTTCCTGCTCATCCAGGATATCGAAGCAGATCCCAAGGTGAAACAGCACCCGGAAGTGCTCTTACGGTCCACTACACTGCCTGCCCAATCAACATCAGTATATCCAAGTAGTCTCACATCTCCGGCAGTGTATCTTAACCCATTAGTAATTGTGCCACGAAGATATCTCAAAAGATTCTTGGCATCAATCCATTGAGGCTCAACCAAATATGAGCTCACAATGCTAACTGCAAAACATATGTTCGGACGGATGTTCACCAAGAATATCAATGCAAATGAGTTTATGAAACTCAGAGGCATTTCCCAAATCTGGTCCGACATCACTACCATATAACTTCTAAAAGTTAAGATCCTCAAGGTAATCACAGGCTTGCAGTCCATCATACCAAATCTTTCCAATATCTTTACCACATATTTTCCTTGAGATAGGAAAACTTCCCCTGCCTTTTGCCACACTTCAAGTCCTTGGTCCTTCATTTCAAATTCAAAAGCCAACTCCCTCTTACATTTGTGAATGAGAGGGTCTGCACCTGTTAGAAAGAGGTCATCCACATACAGCACCAGTATGAGAGGCTTTTCATCTTCGACTTTAAAGTAAAGGTTAGGATCAGCTTCACTCCTAGTGAATCCCAGCTTCATCAAGTAGTTATCGATCCTTTCATACCATGCTCGGGGTGCTTGCTTCAGCGCATAGAGAGCCTTCTTCAACCTGCATACATGAGATTTTCGATCATAAATCTCAAATCCTTCGGGTTGCTCCACATAGACCTCTTCTTTGATCGAACCGTGCAAGAACGCGGTCTTGACATCCATCTGATGTAGGTTCCATCCTTGTGAAGCCACAAGGGCCATGATCAAGCGGATGGTCGTATATCTGACAACAGGTGCAAATATCATAGTCTATACCTTCCTTCTGGGATAAACCACGAGCAAAAAAACGAGCCTTATACTTTTCCGTACTTCCAGCTGCTGCATGCTTTATCTTGTAAAGCCATTTTAAAGTAACAATTGTCTTGTTTGGGCTCTGGAAACTACTTCCCAGACATCATTCTCCATAATAGACTCATATTCTATGGTCATAACATCCTTCCGTACTTAATGCTTGACGACATCTGAGAATGATGAAGGCTCATTTTGTATGATCGTGTTCATGATGGTCAGGTATCCCTGATACCTGTTAGGTTTCTTACTTTGACAGAGGGTTCCTCAGGGTGCATCATGTCCTTTAGCATCATCAAGTATCCCCCTAAGCCATGAAGGCCTCTTCCTAGAAGAGGAAGGCTCATGTGGATGAGGATCAATCGGATCCATGAGTTCTTCTACATCAGGCATTGATTCATCATCCTTTTCTTTCGGTTCGCTGGTGTCGGCTTCTTGAGAGCTCCTCAAAGTCAGAAGATTGTCCACCTTGCTGAGAGCCATATCTTCGTCAAAGGTGACATCATGACTAATCACGACTTCCCTTTGATTGGCGGTGAACATTTCTTCAGGAGTCTTGGAACCCAATGCTTGATGAGGGCATCGATTTTGTACATATACGGCGGTGTTTGTAGTTTCAGCCCATAGAAACTTCGAAAGTCTTTGATCATGTAGCATGGCCCGGATAGCTTCCACAATCGTGCGGTTCTTCCTTCCCGCCACACTGTTCTGCTCAGGAGTATGTAGTGTAGTAGTCTCCCTCTTAATGGCAACCTCAGGTATGCCTGAGTGAACCAACTGTAATATATCGGAGGTCTTGCTTTGGCTTGAGGGGAATGGTCCCCTTTTGAGCTTTCCTTCGGCACATCCTGGACATACACCTTTTTTCTCTACTCGGAATTCGGGCATCCCTGTCACCATTTGTCTTACACCGAGTATAGCTTTATAATGAAGGGGGGCAAACCTCCGATGCCAAAGTTCGGACTGAAGAGATGTATCATAAGACATGACACCTAGCGGACTTCCATCGACCTGATATAATGAATCAACACTAAACCCAAGAGTAAAGGCATCTTTAACATTATTTTTCCATATACGTACCTT